>APFE031228404.1:82450-100147 GCA_000404065.3 Pinus taeda
AACAGATCCTCCATCTTGAGTTTCCACAACTCAAAACTCTGACCATTAAATTTCTCGATCTCTATATTTCCACCACTCGCCATCTTCTTTCACCACGAGAATTTTTCTCACAAATCTCCCATTGAACAGGGTCTACCACAGGCCCGAGCGAAACCCCTCAACAACAAAGGCGTCCCCTTGACACCAAAAATAGCTCTGATATCAAATGTAGGTTTTAACCCCATACAGAAATTACCTACATACGAATTCTAAAACACAGAAAAATAAACAATACGAGAGCATAACACATAAAACACATATACACAGAGATTTTCCCACTGGATCCCAAAACTGGGACTATCAGCTTGATTTTTCATTATGTTCCTTTCAATGTTATAATACATATTTGTACATACCGAAGCATCCAATACCATGGACCGAAAACCATCGCATCCAATACCATGGACCAAAAACCATCACGTCCAATACCATGGACCAAAAAACCATCGCGTCCAAAAAACATATGCAAAAATCATGCACAAAACCATAGGTGGGTCCACCCAACCTAACATAGGGTCCAAAATCAAAATTTTCTGGGGCGCTGCCCTGAACCCCATAAAGTGGGGTTACGGGTACCCCTCAAACCCCCTGTTAACTACGTGGAAAGAATATAACACAACCCAACATTTGGGATGATGATTACTTACTTGAAGCATGCAAATATAGAAAATTTGAGGGTTATGGCATGATTTGGAATGATTTAGAGTAATCTAAACTGATGCATAGTGCCCTCTTGATGTGCAGCGCCAGTTCAAAGTTACGCTGCAGTTTTGCCTCTCATGCGCAACATCTACCTGATGCAGAGTGTACTACCTCTGATGCGCAACCTCAGGCCAAGTTGCCTTGAAAAATAAGGTTTTTGTCTCCTTGGCTCCCAAATCATGATTTTTGCTCTCCAAGAGTAAATTTGCACAATGAAATGATAAATAGGACCTCTTTCACTTTCAATATGAATGACTTTAAATTTTTACTCATCTCAAACCCACTTTTCTAATGTCAACATCACTTTTGGTCTTGAACTCTGTTTTTCCATTGAAATTGACTTTTCTTAATCATTTGATAAATTGATGCATTGATGCTTGTGTTTTTTCTTGCAGTGGCTGGAGTTGGCAAGGTGAGCTAGGGCAGCAACCCTGAATTTATTGCATATACAAAAAAATTGAAATTACATAAAATTTTGTACATAGAAATAAAAACTCTATTTTCACCTCAAAACAGAGGTTTGAGGTAAAAATCACTTATTTGAGTATATTATCATTGACATTTTGATTTTGTGAACTTATTAGACCTCCTCATGTGCATGTTGACCGTTTATTGAGCTTTTTTCTGACCATGGTGACAAACCCTAGACCTAATGAGACCTAAAACCCTAAAAATGGCTTTTGCAAATGTAATGACAAAAAATGATTGTACATTCCCTAAACATGTGAAAATAGGTCAGCAGGGAAAGACCATGAGGAAAATTTGATAATGAGCCACTACCATCAGTTGATCCATGGCCTAATGGAATGCAGTTAATCGAATGGGACACCTAAAATGCATGCAAAAAGAGAATTTTATCACTGATGGAGGGATGACGATACCGACACTAACAATGCATACAGAGAGGCATATTCAGAATATGAGGACTTCAAGGAGGTGTATCAGCAGGTTCAGAGTTAGAGTCATGTGCACGATGGCTACATATCCATTGACCACCATCTCCAAGATGGGTTACTCTATATGCTGGATAAGCTATGTGTTCCTAAAGGTGAGCGTTTGTAGCTAATTAGAGACGCTCACACCTCCAAGGTTGCAAGGCACTTAGGCATAGGGAAGATCATGGCTAACTTGCAAAGGTATGTGTATTGTCCCAAGATGTAAGAACAAGTAGCTAGGTTCATAAGACGATGTATGATTTGTTGTACCAGCAAGCCTAGCAACATGAAACAAGGTTTGTATCATCCCTTACCTACACCTACTCGTCCTTGGGAAAGCATTTCCATGGAATTTGTGGGAGGTTTAACAACAACCAGGAAGGGACGTAACTACCTATTTGGGGTGATTGATAGGTTTAGTGAGATGTGCGTTCTTATGCCCAGTAAAAAGACCATCAATGGACAAGAAGAAACAAACTTGTTCTTTGGATAGGTATGGTTACACTTTGGGATACGAAGGAGCATCATTTCAGACAGGGATACAAGATTTCTCATTGCATTCTGGACTACATTGTGGGAGAAGATGGACATGAAGTTGAAGAGATCTACAACATTTCATCCACGAAGAGATGGGCAGAAAAAAGTAGTCAATAGGACTTCGGTGCATCTTCTGAGGAGTTACAACCAGAAGCATCCGAAGACCTAGGATGAAAATCTAGTATATATACAACATTCTTATAATAGATTAGTCCACACTTCTACAGGAAAGTCCCCATTTTAAATTTGTTTTAGATATTTTCCACCTTCACCTTTGGATATTGCATATGGGAAGTAAGGAGGAGTGAAGGAAGACATTACAGGAGATGCTTTGATGGCTGAAAATTTTATAGAGAAGATCAGTGGAGATCCATCTGCACGTACAAGAAGCACTGCAAAATTCGCAGATGAAGTATAAGGCCAGGCATGATCAGCATAGAACAGAGAAACCATTCAAGGTGGGAGATAGAGTATGGCTACAATTGAACAAGGAGAGGTTGCAGGGGCCTCGTAAGAAAATCAACGCTCTAAGGTATGGTCCCTTTGAGATACTGGAAAAGGTGGGTGATAATCTCTATTAGCTTAGTTTACCACCATATATATCCATTTACTCAGTTGTAAATGTGGAGAATTTGAAACTCTATGAGCCTTCCATGCTAGATCAGGAAGAGGAACAGGTCCTACCTTCTGTGGAGGATTTGGCATCAAACGCTCAGGAAGAGTTGACAAAAGATAAAATTTTGTAGAAGAGGTCAAGAACTATAAGACAAGGGTAACAAGACCTTTGGCAGATTGGGTTGAAGGGACTACTTCCAAGCAAACCTAAATGGTACACCAGAGAGAAGGTGGAGGAAAAATTACATTACCTCATTTAGTAAAATATTTTGGGGACCAATATCCTCCCAAAATGGGGAGGTGTGATCCGAATTGGATCATTATATTTTTTTCATCCATCTCGATGCATTTGGAGTGGAAAATGTGGAGGAATCAGCTCACATGATCATTTTACTAGCGGGACCCAGTTTGGCAAAATGAGTTTCGAAACATTCCAGGAGCATTTTGAGGCATAAAACAACATGTTTTGGGGGTAAAACTTTTCCGCCAAAGAATATCAACTTCTTAGAGTATTCTACACACAGAGAGCTTTCCAACATCGCAATAATCGCGTCAATCAGAGTCTGTATGCAAAATTTATGCCACTCAAAAGTTGACCTTCCTATTTTCACACCTATAGTTCGCGAGGATACTGCATCAGCCCCATTATTCATGGAAAAGGTGCTAGCAACGTGTTTCTGATGTAAAAGACTCTATAAAATTATATTTTGTAATTCTTGTTAAGAGTTGATGTGGTCAAAATTAACCATTGGTAAGCTATCGGGCTATGTTATAACAGGCCACTAGGACGTAGAGGCATTCGATTCTTTCGAGAAGATTTTGTTCCATAGTTGAGAAAAGATAGCGAGGAGAGATAGGAGGTAGAGCACATAGAGAGGATTTTTGCATCATAGCAGCCCATGGGCCACATAAATTACTTCTTTGTATCTATAGCCATATTTCTAGACAGAGAAAGAGAGTGAAGCAGCCTCACCTTCCAGTTGGGTTTACTCTCGAAAGGGTTTCCCAGAGAGAATATCTTGTGTATTATGTGTGTGTGAGATTATTTTTCCATTCTCTACTTTTATGCTTGATGTAATTTTACATGCATGCACTAATTATAGTTAATTTTACAGATCTAGAAACTAAATAAAACTGTAATAGTGTATAATCTCAAATTTTTAATATAATATTATCAGATTTGTTGTGACAAACTATCCAGTGGAATATCCATGGCAGTTTACAGATCAACAACTTAAGAGGGAGTTGGCCACATTATAGTTGAAGGACTCACTACAATGTCAAAGTTGTAATCTTGTCTCCCTTGTGAGGACATGTTGGAGGGGTTGTCCAACTATAGTCCATTGAAGGAAAGGATCAAGTTGGTCTTGTAGGTCAACGGGATCTGGGAGTTCACCGAGAAAGCCATCAAGAAGCCAATTGTCCCAAAGGAGTTGGAATCATACAAGGAATTGTATACAAGGGTGAGATTGATCATCCTTGATGGTGTGAAGGATCCCCTAATACCGCATTTGTTTGGGAAGAACACTGCACATGAGATGTGGATGGCTCTTCAGAATTTGTTTCAGAATAAGAACGAGAATTGGGTACTCGTATTGGAGGATAAGTTGATGTGCACCAAGATGATACAAGGTGAAGGTGTGACTTCGTGTCTAATGAGATTTTCTGAGGCCAAAGATGAGCTTTTTGTTGTCGGTGTGACTATTTCAGATTCTGATATGGTGAGGATTGCTTTGAAAGGGTTCATCAAGGAATGGAAGCCCTTCATCAAGGGGATTGTTACTAGAGAGAAGTTGTCCGACTGGAATAGTTCATGGGACAAATTCATTCAAGAAGAGTTGCGAGACGAGGATCCTCATCCAAAGAAGAGGGATTCAGATGATGACATGGCACTTACAGCACGAATGAAGGGTGAGTAGAAGAAGGACTTGAGTAAATTTAAGTGTTTCAACTATGGCGAGATGGGTCATTTTTTGTGAGATTTCCGATGAAGAAGAAGGGAGATGACGAGAAGAAGAAAGGGAAGCAGGTCACCGGTTTTTCCACCTCTGCTAAGATAGATGCTCTCACTAGGAGGTTGGAGGAGGAGGAATTTTCTATGATCTCCCATTTCTCATAGGGTACTATCGATGAGGATGGATGGTACATGGACAATGGTGTGTCGAAACATATGGCAGGGTCACACAATGTTTTTGAGGCTCTAGTTGAATGGGACTCGAAGTTGCACATGGTGTTGGATGACAAGACTAAGAAGGAGATCTGAGGATTGGGATTTTTGCAATTTAGGATGGAGATAGTACAGGTGATGCAGGTCCAAAATGTATTGTTTGTACCAGGACTTATATATACCATGATATCTATCTGGATGATCGAGAAGAAGGGGTTTGAGGTCTTGTTCCAAGATGGGAAGGAAAGACTTAGACCTAGAGGCTCTAGCACTATAGTTATTGTGCTTGGAGTTATATAGCATGGTCTATATAGGCTAACGTGAAAGCCTATGGATCATGGGAAGAAGAAGCAGAAGGAGCAGGTGTAGGTTCTAGAGAAGTAGTTGTAGGTGCGGGCATCAAAAGGGCAGGTACAAGTTCCAGAGAAGAAGGTCTAGGTTCCATAGGCTTAGAGGGAGTCAAGTTCTCGTGGGAGTTTTCATATTCATAGGGAGACTTTGCAACCCAAGAAGAGCACGTGATCAATAGTGATTAATGGTGCTTCCACATCTACCAAGAAGGAATCATGGAGGGTGTTGGGGAAATTATATGTGTTATAATTCCAATATTAAATTATCAATCCGAGACTCATAAGCTTTGAGGCGCAAGCGTAGGTAACGCAGGATCAGAGCGTCTAATCTAAACTAGAAATGAAATTAGTTTATTTTTTAAGTATATATTTGCTATTTCTAATTGAAACTAATCAATTAAGGAAAACACGCTCAAACAATATGAATAAGAAATTCTAATTAATGTGCAAATGAAACTAACTCTAATTAATCATAAACCAAGCAATACAAATTAGCATTCGACGATTTCAATATTAATCTAAGTAATGGAAACCTTAAATCAAACACTAATATCTATTTAATATAAGTTCAAGAATCTTAAATCAATTGAGACTAACTCAAAAAGGCATCAAGATTATGCTAATTTCAATTCAAACAAAACTATTTATAATCCAAACAATTTAAGATAAGGAAATAAACAATCCAAACAATACTACAACTAATCTAATTCCCGGGATCATACAAAGATATACTACTTTACTTAATCATCAAAAGACTAAATTACTACAATGACCATTTCAAGACTAAATTACTTCAATTGCAATGCCAATTCAAACTAGACTATGCCTAATTGAAATCGAAATACTTTAACTACAAGATTCAGATTACATCTAATGGAAAACAAAATCATTCAAATCAAAATCAAAATGTTGAACTAGAATATTCAGATTGCATCTAATGGAAAACAAAATTACTCTAATCGAAATCGAAATGTTGAACTATAAGATTCAGATTGAACTCATGAAAACATTCGTCAATGAAAATCACTATGTAAATCTAATCCCTATGATTGGAATGAACTACAGAACTTGCTTCTAGGTGGTGGTGGGCCCTTTCCACTCCTGGAGCAAGTTAGATTAACTCAATGGAAATAAAATTCAAAACATAGTCATAATATTTACAAAGGATTTAGAGATGAAGCAAAATTCAATGAAGATAAAATTATTATTACAATAGAGCTTCAATCCATCCTTTATTCCTTCCCTGCTTCTCTTCCTTTTAAAAACTTCAAAAGCTTCCCATACAAGCCATGGCTGAGCCATTTATAAGACTTACAAGGCGAATTAGTCATTTTCCTCAATTATGGAAAATTTAACAATTTTAATAAACTAACCCCAAAGATATTGGCATATATTTCTAACCATAGAAAATTTTGGAAAATTGTTTGGAGGGAACCTAAATTGTTATATTGTCAACAAAAACCTCTCTTGTATTTGTCTCATTAAAATCTAGATCCTCGGAAATTGTGCCCAAAGTTGGCTATCTGGCTCTTTTTGCAAGATTCTAGAACTCTGGAAAAACTATCATTTTTTATAAAACTGCCTCCAAGGCCCGCTTATCACCTTTAGAAAAATTCAAATCTAGAGAAACAGTTTTGGATATAGATAATTGGTTACATGGTTAACAGAATCATTTGCTCAGATTCTCCAGATTCACCTCCAGATGCACAGAAATCGAGGTCAAACTTGGCAGTTGGAAAATATGCACATTTTGAGCAGATTTGTTAATTAGCTCCTAGGGACCCACATGTGCAACCTAGTTGCAATCCAACACATGGAAATGTATTAAAACATTATTTTGGACAATAAACTCCCTCAGTTTTCCCTAGAAGCGTGGTGAAATGTCGAAACCCCAAATTGGATATTCCCATACTCTACTTATACGAACTAGTTCAACTGACTTGTGAAGAATTTCGGCGATGGGACCTTGTGATAAATGAACTTAGAAAAATCATCATTAGTAAATCATGAAAAAATCATATTTAATCATAGAAAATATAAGAAAACTAATGATAATCAACCATGAGGCGTAAGACATGAATTGGGGATAAGTGATGGAATTATGGTGTGAAATGAGTGTAATAATACATGAATATAGGTTATGAATGGTGATATTGAATGATGAAAACATGGGCATATTTGAGGCCCAACAGAGGGATTGGAAATTGATACAGGAGAACAAGAAGACGCAGGATGCTTCCAGTCACAATGACACTTCCAAGAGAGACATAGTTCATGTTATAGGGATTGTTATAGTGGTGGGCGAGTGTTGTGAGTAGTGATGATGATGATGAGTTACTTCCTAGTCTTCGAAGTACCTCCCTCGTTAAGAGGGAGTGTTGATTTTTTAGTAGCTTGGGAGGTACTCCAAGCCCTAGGGTTTATGTTTTTGAAGGTAGAGCACCACAAGAGTCACTTGTGGGCTTGGAATCCAACGTTGGGGTTTTGCACACATCGTGATTTGGGCCAAAACCATGGAGAATTTTGGACATCTGATGGGATGAGATGATAGAGGGCAGAAAGGAGAATCCAACGCTTTAAGAATCGTCAAATTTCAAGTTGTCCTTAGTGAGATATGAATTTTTGAATGAAATTGTGGGTTAATGTGGCACCAAATGGAGGTCGAATTGACAATTTGAAGTGCCACAAGTTTTGTTTTAACAACACATAGAATTGTATATATATGAGTGACGTTGGAGTTCACTTCACATCCATCCAAGGGCATCAAATATCATCATACATATCTGAAATAAGGCCGAGATCAAGAAGAGGATAGAAGATGGGAATAAAGGACTGTTTTGGAGATAAATGCATCCACAACAGAGTCTAGGTGATGCAACAAGACAACTGCAAGTCTGGAGGTAATTTTTGGTTGTTTGTGTGAAAGTAAGTGTTGATTGTAGATCTGAATTGAGAGTTGAAAACAGTCACTTGGAGAGAGGGTGTTTTAGCTTGTTTGAAGGGTGGTTTTGTTTGGGTGTTACCTCACTTCATCAGGCCGTAGAAGACTGGAGTAGGCCACAGGCCCTACTGTCCCTAAAATAGGGATCTGTGTGGGGATTAAGGGCTAAAAATAAGTCTCAAGGAACATTGTAATAGAGGAGGAAGCTCAAGTAACAAAGACGCAACAATTAGGGATATTTTGGTAGATAAAAGAGGAGTTGTAGCAGTCAGCTATCAGCCCCAACCATAACCAAAATCTACTATAGTCAAACAAGCCTAAGAACAAGGTATGTATTGGTGAAGTTTTGGTTGATTTGATGAAAGGGATGGTGTCCTATTGTGGAGAGAATTTGTAGAAGCATGTGGGAGCCATTTAGAGGACTTGTCTTGATTGTTGAATGTCCCTCCTAGGAGCATATCTTGCAGTGATTGGATTGGGTGCCATTGGACTGTTGGAGGGCAGTGTGTTGGCTACCCAAAGTAGCCCTTATTGGGTAGCCCTTAACAAGCCATCATAAAGTGACATTGCCAGCTGAACGTTGGGTGAAGGTTGAAGCCTAATGTGTAGCTATTTGATGGACGAAAGAAGCTACTAGATTGGAAGATTGGAGCTCGGGTGTTTGTCAGCCAAGAAGAGCAGATTGAATCAGCCTGTGTTCATTGTTCTAGAAGTGACTTTCAGTAGTGATAGGTGGAAGCTCTCCTAGAGACTCTATGTGTTGTCCTTTGATGGACTAAGGGGCAACTAGAGAGAAGAATGGGAGTGAAGGATTGGCAGGACAAGATACGACATAGAGATTGCAACGAAATTGTCATTGTATCTTGTATCCCTTGTATGGGAGCCCTAGACTATTGTATTACTCAGTTGGTTTAATATAACAAAAATGGGGTTGTTGTACATATTTGTACAATATTTTGTAAAAAATTGTGTATACTTGTGCATGTGTGATTCACTGCTTTATATTGTTTCGTTGTGCAAAGCAGTTCTATTGAGATTCTTGGTTTGGTAGCATCAGAGATTCTAATATTCTATCCTAGACCCAAGATCATGGAAATTCAATAATTGGTTCCCACCTTCCCATTCCACTTGGATCATTCCTCCCCCCTAAGGAAGTAATAGTCCCCATTTTGTTGAGTGCCTCCATGAGATGGGGAAATTTATATTGAACTTGTCCTTGGTGAGATAGATAGAGGTCGTTAACATAATGATAGTGCACATACTGTGCATATACAACTCTAAGCATCCATGAACTTGGGATGAGATTCTCCCTTATGTTCAAGGCAGCTACAACAAAGCTCTCCCTATATCAATTGGCCACATCCCCTTTCAAGTGAGCTTGGGATTTCAACCATTATGTCCCATTGATGTTGTAATGCCTCTTGCAACTACATAGGAAGAATTTTCACATATTCAATCCAAAGTTTATAAATCCATCAATTTTATTGAACGCATTTAAAAAATCTACTAGCATGTTTATGATATCTTGGATAAAGGAAATATTGAGTAAAAACAATGTCATGGTCAACATCGAGTCCCACATAAGTTTCAAGTGGACGATAAGGTTTGGTTACATTTGCAGAAGGAACACCTTGTAGGAACCCATCAAAAGCTTCAACCACTCTGATATGAGCCTTACACCATCACCAAGGTTGTGAGTAGCAATGCTTTCGAGCTAAGTTTCCCCCAACTCCTTGACTTGCACCTAGTATTCAATGTGGACCTCCTTCAACCATATTTTTCACCATTGTTGGACACATCAGACATCACCAAGCGGCTTATACCAGCAGAGCTTAACCAAAAGTGCATTGTGTTAGTGTCCTGTAATATAGGAATCAAAGTGTGTTTGTCTAGCTATTCATTTTATGGGTATGTTTGTAATATTTACCTATGACTTCACAAAGTATCATAATCTAAATGGTATTTGTACAAAATTCTCATATTGGTCCAAACATTGTAAATATGTGTGGAAAAAGAGGTTTATAGTCTTGATTTGAATTGTAACATCCATAAGGGGTCATCATGTGAAATTTGAAGTCATGGAGATAAAGAGTCATTATTGAAGTTAAAGGGGTCATCTCATGAGGGGTTTGCTCATGATGAGTTAGTTGTGGGGTCATTGTTATAAGAGTCAATTTAGAGTCATGATAATTAGTTGTAAAGAACAGTTAGTTGTGGGTTACATCAGCAGATGTACAACAGTCATTATCAAATTTGGCATAATCCTATTTGTGTTGCGCTCAACCTTTTTTTCTTTTTAAAGCACCATTATTTCCAAAGGAGGAGCGGATCTATTTTCCTTCAACCTTCAGAGTTTGCGGACATTTCATCTTCAAGCGCATGAAAAATATCAGTTATGTCGCTATGCACAAGTTGCAAGGGAAAGCTACACACTGCTCAAAGGACCAGTTCTACTCATTAAAACACTATTTCCATGTGTGCGTGATGTTTTGGGGGTTTTTCTCTATCAAAATATGAAGTAATTTACCAATTTCTAGTTTAAAATTTGAGTTTGAAACCCCATATTTCTTGCTTACACAGTGTTGCGCATGCACACAGTCACTCCATTTTCATTTTTTTATCAACTAGATAGCCTCTAAACCCTATTTTTTCTACATAAGAGAGTTTGTGCGAAATTATAAAAAATTCTCATGTTTATTAGAAGGTGAGCTGATCATTATTTTGCACCCTTTTCCTCTCATTTCCTCAGCACTGCGCATAGTAGGTGTTGCACACAAAAACAACATCCTTTTCTACCTATCTTCTGGCCTTGAAATCGTGAAATTGTCAGTATGTCAGCATTTCATAAACTAAGTTGAAATTTGTAGAGGTCTTGGGAAGTTTGGAGGCATCTTAACCCTATCATTTGGCGAATAAAAGTCTTTTCCTCTCTATTATTGCATTTGGGGTGCTACAAATAGGCCAAAATAGAGCATCTTCATTTCTTTCATTAGAAGTCAGAATTTGTGAGTTTGAGAAGCAATTTTAACCATGTCTTGAAGTTTGAACCTTGATAAACCATACAACCCTAGCCCAAGTTTTGCATCTTCAGAATCTTGTTTTAGCAATGGGGAAGGGAAGACAAATGGAGGAGAGATTGTGAGGTTTGAACTACAAGATCCCCCACTTATCAACTAAGACCCTACCATCAAGGTAGCCTTTGAGCAAGCAGGTTGTGTTAGATTTTGTGAAAAGATACAAGGGTAATTTGGAGGTAACCAAAGGGTTTGCCCTAAATTTTGATGGAGATGAAGTGAAATTTGGTAAATTGAAGTTCATAGTGTCAGAAGCCACCATAGCATCAACCATACAAATACCTTTGGAGGGGGAGAAATGGTTCAAAGGAATTCCTCTGGAATTGGAGAATTATAAGGATTTCATAAAACCAAAGTATAAAGACTAGGAGTTTGGTGCTATAGTGCCTAGTGACTATTTATTGGAACATTACAGCATGCTCCTCAAGGTAATTTAGAGGTACTTCACGTGTGAAGGAAGATTCACCAATGTCTATCAATAACACATCGGGCTCCTCATGCATTTCTCAGGAAAGAAGACCCTAAATTTACCCTTTTTCCTTTTCGGGAGTTTAGGAAAGATGGATGAGAAAGTAAGAATGAAGAAGGGCATGATTGACACAGGGTTATTTCATTTTTCACTAATAAAATTGTTGGTATTAGAAGAGTTGCAGAAAAAGAGATAGGTATGGCAGGATTTTCTAACCTCATCCAAATTTACAGTGCAATCAACTGGAAATCCATCAAGCCACAGGGATACTCCTTCATCAACCACTAATACTACTTCTTCACCCCTAAAGAGTTCTATCAAGAAAATACATACATCAACAATTAAGCAATCGCTGAAGAAAAAGGGCAAAAAGCTACAGTTTTCACTAGAGGTAGTAGAGATTCCAGTGCCAAGAAAGCCACTCACAAAGGCAGCTGCCAAAAGGTTAAAATTGGAAAATGCACCTAACGGACTTTCTAAGCCCAAGGAAATTCAAGCACAAACAAGTTCTATGGATGAGAAAGACAAGAAGTCAAGGAGTTAGAGAAATAGTTAAGAGAAGTTCATTTAGTTATAGCCCAGCTACAACAAGAAAATAGGAAACTAAAGAAGACCATATTAGGGAAAACAATTCAACCTCATGAAGACCTGCCTATGGTTGTAGCCACACCAATTGCTATCAAATCCAAGGGCAAAAGAAAGGAAATCAAGGAAGAGGTTAAGAAGGCAGACATACCAGTAACTAAGGTTACAAGATCCTCATCCACAAAGCTACAAATCCAAGAAGAGAAAATAGTGCAAGAGGAGAAGGAAGATGAAGGGAATTCCACCTTTATAAGGATGAAGAAAAAATTAAAGGAGGCCCGAGATGAAATTGTTGAGCTCAAGCAGCAAGTTGAAAAAGACCAACAAAATAAGGAATTAAAAGAATAGTTAGACAAGGAACATGTATTCATAGCTTATTTGTAGTAGGAAAATAGGGAGCTTAGACCTAAAGTGTCTCAAAAAACAATGACATATGATGCCAAAATAAAGGGTAAAGTAATGATGGATGTTGAGAAGATGAAAGATCCAATTCAGTTTTCAAGGAGACCTAAGGCTAGATAAATTGCCAAGGTACACGAGCAAGAAAAGGAGACTATGTAGCCTATGGTTTTTTATGAACAAAAGGAATATGAGAAAATACTAGAGTATCTTGAAGGTATGAAACATCGAGTGGATCATCTTAAAGAAAAATTAAATAGGGATAAGATGGCCTTGTTTAAAGATGTATAAGTTTCTTTTCTTGCTCTTCAAAGGGAAAAAAAAAAAGCCAAAATGGATTTTTCCTATGCATAGGCAAGTGAAGAACCTATATGTGAAAAACATAGTCCTAAAGAGAAGGCTTAGGTTGATGAAGAAACTGATTTCTGAATTGAAGAAAGGTATGATAAAGAGGAACACAAATAAGTTAGATTTGTTGCTTGAGGCAGTTGAAGAAGAGAAAACAGGTTAAAATTTGAGTTGACGGTTGTTACCCATAGGTGTTGTGCACAGGGTGAATAGCAATATTAGGGTTCTTGAGAGATACATTTTTGGCATGTTTTTTATGTTTACAAGGCATCACAGTCAGTAGTTCATCCGCCAGTAGGCTTTGAAAAATTTGCATCCATCAGAGAAAGAGAATTTTTTTGTTATGCACAAGTTTTGCGCACAAACACAATTAGCCATATTTTATCTGAAAAATTCAAATTTTGACTTCTAGTAATAGTTTTGAGCATGTAAATAGATGGAAAACTATCCTAGGAGTTATTTATAGTGTTTATTGATCAATTTTTCAAGTCAATGAAGTATTACATTAGGATTTATTGTAAGAAAAATAGTTCCTATATTTCAATATATGCACTAGGTTTTGAATGTATCTAGGTAAAAGTTGGTTTTGATCAATGAATTCAGACACCTAGAGTAGGTGATCGAATATTTGAGGATGTATAAGTATATAAAATGTATTTTAAAGGATCTATTGGTTGAGTTTAGAGAAATGACCTTTTATGTACTATAATTTTGAAGACTTTTTCCAGTGAATGAATGGAATAGCATGTGATTTGTAGGTATTCTTGTGTCATAATTTTGGTGGCTTGTGCTCCTTTGACTTGTAAGTTATATTATATGTTTTTCATCCCTTTAATGTACATATTTCTTGCTTGGAAAAAACCAGATGATTGATTCAAAATTCAATCTTAATGATGCTTTGGTCAGTTTGCCAAGTTATAAATGTTTACATATTTATAACAACATTTTAGAATTCATCTATTGTTTGATGCTCTAATGTGCTTGTCCTTAACTTTTTCTTCCTTCACCTTTCTCAAAAATTTAATCTAAAATCACCACCAAAGCTTCCTACCTTGCCCCTGTGGAGAAACCCTCTATTTTCCCATCATCTCACTGGAGAGAAAACAGATTTTGATCATGTCTCCATGCCCAATGGTTTTCCTCCTTTTCTCATGAAACAAAACCCTTTGAGCTTACTACCTAGCCTAATATCCAACTAAGAGAGAGAGCCCTCTCCAAGATAGAAGGGATAGATTCTATCCTTAAGTGGTTTATGGTTACCTCTGCATTTTCCTCCTCAACCTAGGAAAACTATGAAGTGCTAACATTTTGGTGACCTTATTGGGGAAGAAAGCTTAATATTCCCTGGTAAAACATTGATTTCAAAGGCTTAAACCTATTTCTTATGGGTGACAGTGAGGTAGAAATCATTAGTCCGAGTTTTTCACCCAAAAGTTGTGTTTAAAACTTGATGTGACAAGTTTTCTTGGAAATCTAGCTTCTAGAAAGATCCTTACAATATCACACCTAGATCTTGTTAATCCTAAAGTTGTAAGTGATTCTGAGAAGATGATTGGGAATTTTTTTTTTGAAGAAGGTCAAGCAAGTAACAGTCCTATACAAAGATCTCAAACTCTTCCTAAAATTATTATAACATTTGAGGACATTTAATTTGATCTGCCTTTTGACCATATTCTTTTGAGATCTAAGTCTGAAACTTTTATCTTTGAAATCGTCATCGATGAATATAAGTTAAAGCCATATATTCTAGCACAAAAGCTTGGTATTTTAGAGTCTGACAAGGACATTTTACAATAGTTTCAGAAACTTGAGGAGTTAGTTCATTAGTTGCATAAGGTTGCAGAAAAACCATCCACATTTCAATAGATTCCTACTACATCTTTTGTTCCCTCAATTATTGTTCCTTTAGTACCTTCTCATTGTTCTACTCCTATTGCTTCTGTTGTTTATAATCCTCCTGTTACACTAAAATTTGTCACCATGACTATCTGCAGTTAGTATGGCTCCGTCAACAGTCATACTATCCTCCTTGGCAAGCCTCATACCTTTGCTCTCCATGTCAAACTTCAAGAAAGAGAGAAATTCATTTAAAATCATGTTTATCTCTGGGTACGCAGGTTCTCTCTACCTTGCCTGCGTGTACGCATCCCAAGCTCATTGTACCTGCGTACTTGTACGCTCTGTAAGTCAAGGGATGGGTGCGTACTCCTGTAAAAGTCAAAAGGCGCGAGTTTCATCTTAAAAAAGTTACTTGTGGTCATTTCTAGAGCATTCTAGAAGATTGTTTGACGTGTATTGAGCGCCTCCAGATGGTTCATGCATCCCTATGAAAGAGGAACTTATCCCATCAAGAGAGGAGCTACCCCATCCAAAAGAGGGGCTTATCCCATTGATGTTGGACCTGATTAACTTCCTCTAGAACATTATAAATACAGGCATTGGGCCAGAGGAGGGGAGGTTGAAAGCTGAACATTCCAAAGGGTAGATGCTGCTGGAATTAGGGCTTCCTTGTAGAAGCTTGTGAGGAGAGATTCCCATCCTTTCTTGTTTCATTTGGAAGTGGGTGAGCTTATCAAAGTAAAGGAAAACTCTTGCTGGACCCTGGGAGGAACTTGCACAACACCAAGGCTCAGGTTGTAATGGTTTCTTTGTTTCCTATTAATACAAATAAGTCCATTCTTCTCAACAATTTGTTATTAATGAGTTGTTTCATATACTCCTTGGTCTATATGTTGAATATGTTTTATTTTATGAGATATTCAGGTGCTATTTAATAATTTGATTGTTAGTGAATGCAGGTTTCGAAGTGAAGGAGGAGCTCATCCGGATCGACGAAGCTGGACTACTACAACAGCGTTGGACTACAGGTAGGATCTAAACACTTGATTTCTTGTATGGTAAATGCATGTTTAGAGAAGGATTGCTCTTAATTGTCTTATTTGTCACTAGAAAGTCTTAGGCTTCTAGGGAGGTTGGTTTTTTCCGCAAGATTAACTCTTTCCGCATTAAAAATTGGCGACTCCGTTGGGGACTCCATTGATGTGAATGATTTTTCCTTTGTGTGACACTTTGATCCGAAAAGAGTCATTTCTTTTTTGGTTTTTGGCTCTTTGACTGTGTATTTGGGTGGGCTAGCTTAGAGTTAAGTTAGATTTTAGTTTTTCTTAATTTTTCAGTAGTACGCACCCTCTGAGTTGAGCACAGTGCGTACCTGTACGCACTACAGCTTTGTACACAGAGCATGCACGCACCTGTGCAAACAGGCTGCCTGCGTACCCTATCAAAAATTGAGAAATTTCCATTTTTTCCATTTTTTTCCTCTTAGATTTTGTCCTTAATTAGTTTTTACTACCCAGATCCATTGGTTATCTATCAAAAATCTTCACCTGAACTTGTTTCGTTAGCGTCAAGAGTTTTAGTGAAATTCATAGAAGTTTTAGCCCTAGGGTTTGATTTTTGCATTGGTCCTGTAGTGACTTTGACTTTAGAAGTTGTGAAACCTTGGATCTCTCTAGTTTTGTCAGTCTTCTTAGGAGTCGGACTTGTCATAAAGTCTACCTGTGTGAGCAACCTACCTTTGTGTTGTCTCTTTGCGGAATTTCGAAGAAGCTTGTTGATTGAAGTTGTGAATTTCATTCTTAAGAAAGGAACAAAAGAGTTTGATTTTTGTTTTTGACTGGTTTATGATTCTGCATGAACTGGTCCTTGGTTTGATTGTTACCGAGTAAAAAAACCTGGAATCATCTTAGTAAGCTTTTGCCTCTTTAGATTTTCTTTTAGGTAAATTTCCTTTTGATTTGCTTTTGAGTGAGCTTTTCATAGACGTTTATAAATTTTGAAATTGCTTTTGTTAAAATAGTTTTATATGCTTTGTTAAATAGGAAAAATACAAAAACATCTCCTTTGCAAAGTTTGTTTTAAGTAGCATTTGAAGTATTTTGAAAGAAAACGGAATTCTCGTGCAAGTAATGAGTGGTCATGTGTTGTATGCTTGGAAAAGATAAAGAGATTGTTTCTTTGATTTTCTGTTAAGAAAGTTGCTTTTATCAATTTTGCATTCTCCAACTCTCTTAGCTAGGGGATTCGTTGAAAAAGAAAAGTAGTGTAAATTATCCTAGGTGCATCTTTTTAGTGGATTTGAGTCGAGTCTACACACCATCAGTTTCATCTCCACTACCTTTTATCTTAAAGAAAAGCCATAAAATTAACGCTTAAAGTAAAATCAACTTAGTAACTTTTCTTTTACTAGGGCTATGAAGCACCAATATAGATCAGGCTTGTGTCTTGGAGTAGGAAAGTAATTAACTCTCCAAGACAGCAAAACCAAACAAGTAGCTTATCTTGTGATAGGATAAATCCAACTGTTGCATTTATACTCTGGGAAAGCTCCTCTTAAAGGAGAAGCACGAGCTCGTGCCCGAACCAGTGAGGGGATCAATCCTCCCTCGTTGGGAACGACGCTAGACACGCACGTATTACAAACAGTAAACCTCAGATTATTGTTGAGGAGCCAGGGGATCACTTATCGGTAAACCT
>APFE031228416.1:0-15450 GCA_000404065.3 Pinus taeda
GGTGCATTGACTTTGGAATAAATGGGGAATACAATATGCATATGAGGAATATTCTGATGTCATTTACTTAGCATTTTGTTTTCAAATTTACTTTTGACCTTTTTTTCATTGATGTCTTGGTTTGATGGTAAGGTGGGAGCATTTCAAGCCCCACCAAAATTTAAATCCATAAAAGATATGTTTTCCCCTTGTAGGTCATCGTCTCGATGATGCAAGCGGGTTTCTTCACCTATGGGAAGTAGCCCACCCTTGGATATAAGACGAGGAGTAATCCTTTCTTGTATTTGGCTGAGAAAATTCTCCATAATTGCAATTTCTCATCCTAGTGTTGTCTTTTGAAGGTTGTAAGATGGAAACATTTCATCGGAATATTATTACAATAGGGGAAGGACAGACTTGGTGCCAAGTGACTTGGACACATTTATTTTTTATTTATTATTTATTCATTGGGTGGATATCTTTGGTTATCCTTTTTGGCATTTGGTTGAATACTCTTAATTATTTGGTCCAATGTTAAGTCTAAGATATGGTGTATCATAGTTCCCTTTCACAAACATAATCATCCATAGTGGAGGCTACTTAATGCATACAAAATTGTGAATTCTTGCATCTATTGAACCCAAGAATATGGGAAGGACATACTCGCCGCCAAGTGACTAGGACACATTTTATTTTTTATTTTTTATTTATTCACTAGGTGGATATATTTGGTTATCCTTTTTTGCATTTAGTTAAATACTCCTAATTATTTGGTCCAATGTTAAGTCTCAAATGCGGTGTGTCACTGTTCCCTTTCACAAACTTAATCATCAATAGTGGAGGCTACCCTTAGTGTGTACAAAAGTGTGAATTCTTGCATCTGTTGAACCCATGAATAGGGGAAGGACGAGCATGCTACCAAGTTACTCGGACACATTTTATTTTTTATTTATTATTTATTCATTGGGTGGATATCTTTAGTTATCCATTTTTTCATTTGGTTGAATACTCTTAATTATTTGGTCCAATGTTAACTCTAGGATGCAGTGTATCATTGTTTCCTTTCACAAATGTAATCATCAGTAGTGGAGCCTACCCTTAATGTGTACAAAATAGTGAATTGTTGCATATGTTGAACCCAAGAAAAAGGGAAGGAGAAACTTGTTGCCAAGTGACCCAGACACATGTTTATTTTATTTTTTATTTATTCATTGTGTGGATATTGTTGGTTATCCTTTTTTCATTTGGTTGAATATTCTTAATTATTTGGTCTAGTGTTAAGTCTAAGATGTGGTGTATCATTGTTCCATTTCAGAAACTTAATCATCAGTAGTGGAGGCTATGCTTAGTGTGTACAAAATAGTGAATCTTTGCATCTGTTGAACCCAAGAATAGGGGAAGGACAAGCATGCTTCCAATTGTCTCAAACACATTTTTATTTCTTTATTTATTCATTGAGTGGATATATTTGGTTATTCTTTTTGGATTTGGTTGAATACTCTGAATTATTTGGTCCAATGTTAAGTCTACGATGTAATGTATCATTGTTCACGTTCACAAACTTAATCATGAGTAGTGGAGGCTATCCTTAGTGTGTACAAAATAATGAATTCTTGCATCTGTTGAACGCAAGAACAGGGGAAGGACAAACTTGTTGTCAAGTGTTTCGCATGCATTTATTTTTATTTATTATTTATTCATTAGGTGGATATATTTGCTTATCCTTTTTTGCATTTGGTTGAATACACTCAATTATTTGGTCCAATGTTAAGTCTACAATCCGGTGTATCATTATTCCCTTTCACAAACTTAATCATCAATAGTGGAGGCTACCCTTAGTGTGTACAAAATAGTGAATTATTGCATTTGTTGAACACAAGAACAAGGGAAGGACATAATTCTGCCAAGTGACTTAGCTGAATTTTATTTTTTATTTTTTATTTATTCATTGGGTGGATATCTTTTGTTATCCTTTTTTTCATTTGGTTGAATACTCGTAATTATTTGGTTCAATGTTAATTCTATGATTCGGTGCATCACTCTTCCCTTTCACAAACTTAATCATTAGTAGTGGAGGCTACGTGGTTAGTGTGTACAAAAAAATGAATTCTTGCATCTATTGAACCCAAGAAGAAGGGAAGGATAGACTTGCATCCAAGTGACTCATACACATTTTATTTTATTTTTTATTTACTCATTGGGTGGATATCTTTCGTTATCCTTTTTTTCATCTGGTTGAATACTCCTAATTATTTGGTCCAATGTTAAGTCTAGGATGTGGTCTCTGAATGTTCCCTTTCAAAAACTTAATCATTAGTAGTGGAGGTTACCCTTAGAGTGTATAAAATACTGAATTCTTGCATGTGTTGAACCCAAGAACAAGGGAAGGACATACTTGCTCCCAAGTGACTCAAAAACATTTTATTTTTTATTTTTTATTTATTCATTGGGTGGATATCTTTGGTTATCCTTTTTTTTCATTTGGTTGAATACTCTTAGTTATTTGGTCCAATGTTAGGTCTACGATGTTGTGTATCAGTGTTCCCTTTCACAAACTTAATCATCAATAGTGGAGGCTACCTGTAGTGTGTACAAAATAGTGAATTCTTGCATCTGTTGAATCCAAGAATAGGGGAAGGATAGACTTGCTTCCAAGTGGCTCAGACACATTTTATTTTTATTTTTTATTTATTCATTGGGTGGATATCTTTGGTTATCCTTTTTTGCGTTTGGTTGAATACTCTTAATGACTTGGTCTAATGTTAAGTATATGATCTGATGTATGATTGTTCCCTTTAACAAAATTAATCATCAGTAGTGGAGGCTACCCTTAGTGTGTACAAAATAGTCTTTTATAAATTAATATAATGTTGTAGTAATTGAAAATATGTTTGGTATGGTTAATTAATAATTTTGTAAGGTAGATTGAATTAAAGAGAAAAAAAGAAAAATATTGATTTTTTATTACGCATTTTTTTTCATTTATTTTATAAGTAATATTTTATTTTATTTATAAGATAGTTTGTATATGGTAATGAACTTTTTTTCAAAGGAAAGTTGAAATTTTTTCGTTATTATAAATATCATTTTAATAGTTTGGGTTTATTTAAAAAGGATTAGTTTGTATCAATTTGTATAAAATCTATCACAGTGTGTCTCAAGTAATATCACCACGAGGACAATTTTAATATTTCATTTAATTAATTAATCATAAATATTTTTTATATTTCTACTCATTAAATGTTTGTTCACAATGACATAAAATTATTTTTCTAGCTTTTGAAGACTACAATATTTCATATTATAATTAATGTTTCAAGAGCATGATTGTGGAACCCAAACTACAACTTCCTCAACTTGACAATCCTTACAAAATCAGTTGCAAAGACAAACTTATATATAAACTAAATTTAGGTGATATGGCAAAATTGGTTTGCTCAATAATTATAGTCAAAGTACAACCTACTCCATTTAACAATCCTATCAGCATCTCTTTGCACCTTTTGGGGCAATCTCTAGTTACAATTTTGTTGATATTTACGCCGTAAGGCATACCCTCTGGTAAGAACTCCCCTAGATGCCACTTTGCACCACTCTGTAGCGTCATATCCACTTTGCACCACTCTGTAGTGTCAGATCCATTGTTAGATGATTGAACAATTATCTTCCCTCAATTAATAGAATTTCAACTAAATGAATGATGACATATAACTCTATCGAGATGGCAAGCTTCACTTTGACATTTTCATTTTCATTTTGTAGAGGAAAACTCTGCTTCTAGGGTTTATGAGACATTTTGATCCTACTAATATTGCCTCACAAAATGGACATGGGGCAAGATAAAAACCCTGCAACAACACCATATCAGATCTTGAAGGCATGACCTGCAACGATGAGAGGGTTTTCAAGCTCAGCTTCATGGGATTTGGCCTCCGCGAAACAATCTTGCCTTTCATTTCCAACTGCACCAATTCACAGTTCCTCGACTTGTTGGCAAACCGCTTAACTAGCGACATCCAATGGAGATCCAGTTTTCATTCAATCTCGTAGTGTTGAATCTTTTTGTTAATGAGCTCACGAGTCCAATTCACGAGCAACATTCCCCACAAATTGGCCTACTAACAAGGCTAAGTGCATTCGATGTATCAAAGAACAAGCTACAGGGTATGATACCACCAATTGTTGTCAATAAAAGTGGGATTTTTCCATGCTTTAATGTGAGTTATTTTGTGGGAAACAAGCAATTGTATGGATACCCATTGTCGGTGCCCAAGAGCCACAATCTCTCTGTGATGGCTATTATAGGGATCAAGTTAACAAGTAGTATGCTCAGCGTGGTTGTCATCTTTACTGCAGTTTGCATTTGGTTATGTGTGATGGAGTAGGGATATGGTGTGGAAGAGGGGAAGATCACACATCTAATAATATTGACAGTAGCGTCGAACTAAGTTTGAAACCTGTCACTGCCATTTTTCTTACTCGTAACTTCATTCTTCTTCAATTTGGTCGTTTGGGTATTGATTCTCATCGAGAATACAAAAGAGAAAAACATAAGTAAATGCTTATCTAGTTTGCTAGGAATGGTCTACTAATCTATTCAGTTTGTTTCTACATCTCCTCACTCTGTTGATTGATGTTGAATCTTATAGAATTTTATGTTTTCACATGAAATTCAAACATGAGTAGTTGGATTAATTGCGGATTAATGAACACATTTTCTTGGGATTGGGATCATTTGATGAAATTTTTTCACTATGAGGGTGTGCCTTGATATACTCCTTGAAACATTAATGAAGAGAGCGTGAATCTATTTTTTTCTCCCAACTTCTGCTTGCATATGGGCTATTACCAGGCCTTGATTTGGATAAGGAAAAAACCTTTTAGACACCAAGAAAAGGGGCCAACTTTTGAGAAAAATGGTGATCTGAAGATGCATTTTTTTCTTTATCATATGTTTCATACATGGGCTGAAGGCATTAAGGAAAAAGGGTTTGTGTGAATAATCATCGTTTCACCCTTTTCTACATAAAAAATATTTCTATATACCATCATAAATGATTTAGAAGAGATAGGCTACTAAGAAGGGTTGATTGGAGAGCATATTTATTGAGATTTGGATTTTGGTTTTATGCTCATGAAACTCAGGGTTGAAACTTAGCTTTGTGTTTATTAGGCACCCATGTGTTCACCGTGGCTCAAGAGGTTCGCTTGCAAATTTTAGATTTGTCCATTTGGGTATGCTAGGTAGGAACCCTCGAACATTTCACCTAATGGGTGTGGTGTCTGACTCGTTGAGATCCCTCCTACCTAATGTGCAACGGGCCAGATTGGCAGGTCGATGGTTCTTTCTTAGGTTTCTTGGGGGAATCATAATTCTCACACTTATATTATAGAGAAATATTCTCTAGCCAATTCTATATAATCAGCACTATTCCAATGTGCAACCTTAAACATGAGTTTCCAATGAGATTTATTATCATGACCGTTGAGTATAATAAATCCACATTTATTGCCAATGGATTCTATGGAAAATTGATTGCATGATCCCTTGCCAAAAGAGGCAACCATGTATTGGTACTCAGTGCCAAACTAACAAAAAAAACAATTGGTCCAAACAGTGGTGCAGAAGATGTTGAGGAATCCATGCAAGAAATTGGATCAAGGATGTATGAAATATACGTGGTAGTGGATGGAGTGCAATGAGGAAGATTGGATTGGAAATCCCCTTTGCATTTCTTTGTTGATGGTATGACTGAAAGTGTTGTGAAAATGGTCGTGGAATTCAACCCATCATGGATTGGTCAACACTTCCTGCATTCTCATGCCTAAAGGAGGCTGCAGGGAACCAACATTGGATTTTCTCAAATTTCGCATATATTATATATAAAAGTATAAGGGTGATCAGGGGATAATAGAGAAGGAATTTTATAAGAACATGGAACCAAAGGTTGTGTCAATAGCCTCTATGGTTGTTTCTTTAAGCTCTAGAGATGCCCACACTCTTACCAGAACTCAGATTTAGCATCTCTCTTGGTGTTTTGCCTAGACCCCTGTTTCCTCCACTTTGTGAAGACATCTGGTCTTTGGCTATGTCAGCATTGAAAAGCTCAGATAAATGGAAGGGGGGAGGAATTATATTTCCTACTGCGTCCACCTTTATCAATAGAAAAATCTAGACCTTTCTTCTTCAATTATTGAGTCTCTTAGTGATTATATGATAGAAAAAGGAATTTTACCTTTCCTATGTGGAGGAGCTCATGGAAATGGAGATTATGCAAAGGCTATTACACAATTGCAATTTTTTTTGTTCATTTATATGGCTAGAATATGAATGTGTGTTAATTTTTTTCCTTTGGTTCTGCATATTGAGACATGGAATTTTCTTCATTGGGTACTACATATATTGTGAAATTTACTTTGAAAATGTTGGTTTCTACTTATTTTAGGTGAAATTAACATCTCAAGTTAAGATTCCTACTTTTATGATTTACTCAATTTAGTTGTTCGATAAATACTAAGTATTACCACCCTCTTTAAGTTGTTGGCAGCCTGGTTTGGCTAAGTACAATGCTTAACTTATTGATTATTATTGTACTCACAATTAAGTAGATAAGAGGCACAGTGAAAGGTTGCATAGTGTTATTTAATTAATGGAATTGTTAGATGTAATCTCCACCTTGGTTCTAAACCATCATTTTCACTTATAAACTAGAAGAGTCAGCAACAACCTTCCAATATACCCTCATTTTCATTTATAAATATGAAAAGTCTGCAACAACTTGCCAAGATTTAGACTTCTCATCACTATAGAATCAAATGTAACTATACATGAATCATAACTACACATGACATTCCTTTGTGCCCGCGACATCTTCATTTTCAATAGATATTGCAACATCAATATAGTACATATTTCTCAGAATTTTTGGAATGAATTGCAAGTGCCATTTTCATTATGAATTTAAACAATGGTATAGATAAGTTTTTTGCGAGTGTAGATTTATATGTCACATTAAATTACTGTACACTTAACCCATAATTCCAAAGAAATTGTAAGAACAAGTTGTACAAACTCAGGTATATAACACTATTCAGAGGCCAAGTGGGGTAGTTGTAAATAAGTGGGTAACTATTATAATGTTGAACTACTATAAATGAGTGTGTAACTATTACAATGTTTAAATTTAATGCCTGACATTAAACTATTCATTTTGGGGAATATTTCATTTTCATAGCAAATTCGTGTATGGTTATTCAACATTGAGAACTTTTGAAGTAGGTTGCTATTTATTTGAATTTAGATTTTTTTCTCTCTCAGATGCTACCATCTAATAATTTTTCTCTCATGATGGCATCATGGGAACCTCATCTCAAGAAGCTAGGAAAGAAGATGGGGATTAAGAGGATGTAGCTCCTATTCTCTTGCTTGTAGAGTTTTTTAGATTTTAAGTTTTATTTTATTTGTGCTTTAGGCATTGCCTTCACATGTATTATATGATGCAATTTGCTTATGTTGTTGAATATGGTTAGAACTAACAGTATAGATTTTAGACTAAAAATAAATTTATATTTCTAGTTGTTAATAAGGTCATGTGTCCAGAATTTTGTGATGTTCTCTATATGATCAGATTTGATAGTTGTTTATTCTCTTTTTAAACTATGCTAATTTTTCAAATGTTTCTTTTTCAAACATGATTCAGAAATGAAACTTAGTCCATTTGACATAGTTGTGTCAGTTTTTTTGTTATCACAGTTTTCATAAATCAGTTGATTGACACACAATTCTATACTTAGCAACACCTTTCCATTAATTCTACATGACATAGTTTGGTGTCGATAACATGGTTATAGTGCTTCTAAATCCTCGTTTACCGAGTGATTCAGCTGTCAATAGTTGTTTCAATTTTTATTTTTATTTGTTTATTTATTTATTTTATGTATCTTGCATTTGGAGAGCAAATTACTATAGATTGGACATGTTTATTTCTATAACTTTTCCTTTAGTTACAAAGTTACATAAGGTTTTGTTTCTTCGATGTCTTAGGAGGGTTGTATATCTTGGTTTCACAATGCACATATGTGAATTAGTTATTACCTTTCTAATGATCATTTTATTTGTTCAGTTGATGTTGATTTTCATTTTTCATGTGATTACAATGAGAAACCTCATAAGGTTATTCAAAACAATAGGCTCTCAGGGTTGCTCCCAAATTTATATTGGACTTCCTTGTTTGTATACCTTAAGAATTTCGCAACTTTGCTGCAAATATAATTTTGTTGGGATTGTTTCTCCTAATTGTTGAAAAACCAACAAACTAAATCCAACCTATACATACAATGTTGATAATAACTATGATGACTATGATAAATAATTAGTTAGAACTTTTTGCAAACTATATTCTTAAGATATCTCTACTTACAATAACAAAATATGTATATTTGAATTTGAATAAGTCCATTATTTGGTCCTTATGAAGAATCTTTAACTTTGTCTTCTTAGCTTGTCAAATGTGAGGTGTGGTGCCTGCCTCGTTTGGATCCCTCCTGCATGATGTGCAATGGGCCAGATTGGCAAATCAATGGTTCTTTTGTATATTTCTTGGGGGAATCATAGTTCTCACACTTATATTATTCAGAGCAATATCCTCTAGCCATTTCTATACCGCTGACACTATTCCAATTCACAACCTTCAAAATGAGTTTCCAATGAGATTTGTTATCATGACCCTTGAGTACAAGAAATCCACATTTAGTGGCAACGGAGTCTATTCCCAATTGATTACACGATCCCTTTCCAAAAGAGGCAACCACGTATTGGTAATCAGTGTCGAACCAACAAACAAAACCATTAGTCCAAATAGTGGTGTAGAATACGTGCATGAATCCATGCAAGAAATTGGATCAAGGATGTATGAAATAGATGTGGCAATGGATGGAGTGCAATGGGGAAGATTGGATTGGAAATCCCCTTGGTGTAGCTTTGATGATGGCATGACCGAAAGTGTTGTGAAAATGAATGTGGAATTCAACACATCATGGATCTTGGTTGTAGATTGGTTAGTGCTTCTTGCATTCTCGTTCCTAAAGAAGGCTATAGGAAACCAACATTGGCGAATGGATTTTATAAACTTTCACATATATTATATATTAGAGTATAAGGTTGATCAGTGGATAATGGAGAAGGAATTTTATAAGAACATGGAATCAAGGGTTGTGTCAATAGCCTCTGTTGTTGTTGCTTTAAGCTCTTGAGATGCCCACATACTCTTAACAGAACTTGGATTTGGCATCTCTCCTAGTGTTTTTCCAAGGCCCTTGTTTCCACCACTTCGATAAGCCATCCAGTATTTGGCTATGTTAGTGTGGAAAATCTTAGAGAAATGGAAGGATGGGAGGAAGTATGTTTGTTTTTGTGTCCGCCTTTCTCAAGATAAAAAATGTTGACCATTTTGCTTCAATTATTGAGTCTCTTAGTGATTTTAGGACAAAATAACGCATTTTACCTTTGCTATGTAGAGAAGCTCATGGAAATGGAGATTATGCAAAGGCTATTACACAAATGAAATTTGTTTGTTCATTTATTTGGTTGGAATATGAATGTGTATTAAATTTTTCCCTTTGGTTCTACATATATTGAGAATGGAATTTTCTTCATTGGGTACTACATATATTGTGAAATTTACATTGAAAATACTAGTTGCCACTTATTTTAGGTGTAATTAATATCTCACCTTAAGGTTCTTGATTTTATGCTTTACTCAGTTTATTTGTTTGATAAATACTAGGCATTAACACCCTCTGTTGATAAATGCAATTTCAAGCCTATTAAAGAGAATATATTTGAAGCCAAGACGACTAATGTTTTCCGCTATGGATACACTATTGAATCAAATATTGAAGGGAGGAATTTATTTGAGTTTTTATTCTCTTATAAGCCTAGACTTTCTCTTGATATTCATGCTTACTACAACAGGGAAAGTATGGCCTCTAAATCAAATGCCAAAAAATTGGAAGAAGCCCAAAAGACTAAGTTGGATATTTCCTCTGCAACAAAAGGTTTTGTCAAAAAGGAAGGGGATCGCCAACCTCTGGCAACTAGAAACATGGAAGCTTATGACCAAGGTGTTATTGCCAAGCCACTTGCATTAAACCAAATTTTAATCTTTGGGGAGTAGAATATCTTAATCCAACAAGAAAAATATGGCCTCTAAATCAAATGCCAAAAAATTGGAAGAACCCCAAAGACTAAATTGGAGATTTCCTGTGCAACAAAACATTCTGTCAAAAAGGAAGTGGATTTCCAGCCCTAGGCAACTAGATGAAATCTAATGACCAAGGTGTTATTGTCAAGTAACTTGCATCAAACCAAATTTTAATATTTGGTGAGTAGGACCAAAACCATATGCGAGTAGCACTGTCACAGTCAATTAAGTCAAAGATTGGATTGGGGTTTGAGTTTTCTTCACATTCCACAAAAAATAATGCCCCCATATGGACATAACAAGTTTATGTATTTCTACTATTATGTTATTTTCCAAAACTTCTTACTAGTGGAAATGGAGTGAGGGAAATAGTGGAGAGGTATTTGAAATATATTTGGATCTTTTTAGTCTTCATGGCATTCACTATGGATCTATTTTTTTATGGAAAAATCATAAGGTTGCAAAGGCTGCATTTCTCACTATTGCACTCACTATAATTCATGATCTCTCTAATAAACACTACTCCAAGTTGAAGGATATGCTAATGGTTTTGAGGATTCTTCTATTAAACGATGGTTCATATGCCAATGTCAACAGGTGAAGAAAATGCAATATTATATCAATCATCAAAAGTTTTATTTACCACTATCATTTGCACTGCACACTCATGCCCTCCACCAATACTGCTCTCATTTGCTAGGAAAAACTAAAGAAGACTTTGCAATAGAGTTAGTAGGTAACTTGTATAAGCCCATATTGAAAAAAGGCTTATAAATGACTCCTATATTAATTATAGAACCTATCAAGGGCATTGGAATCATTCCCGGATGTAAATATTAGAGATGCATGACGTCTCATGTATACCAAGACTGGAAACAACTATGATCACAAAGATGGGCTAAAAAAATTGATATACATTGTTTCTAAGGGCTTCATCAAGTTTTCTTAGTAGGATGAGCTCTCATTTTGGTTGTGTTTTAGTTGTAAATACACTTCTTGATCTTCTACAATAGGCATGGATTTCTCCTATATCAGAAGGGAATGATTGTGAGGTGTCACCTTATCGCTCACATTTAATTGAAGTATTCGTAGTAATGTCCTCAATTTTGAGTGTTGAGCCTATATACAAAGTTGGAGCTTTTGATCACATGATCAATGTTGATTATTTGAAGTGCTAATTAAAATCACCTATGCTATAAGATCTAAAGGACTTGTCACATTAGGATCATGATTTTCCTCCTATGTTTCGTCAAATTTTGAACTAGCTAGAAGCGACCAGTAATGATTTTCCTTGTTTTGTGTTAAGTGGAAAAATGGAAGACTTATTTGCAGCTATAGTGAAGGCCCTCGTAAAGAAAATGGCAGCCTAGATTTTTTCTATCATGTCCCTTTGTGGTAGAAGTCACTTATCGAGTAATAGATATATTGGTATAGAAGTCACTTGTTGAGTGATAGATATATTGGTAAATAATTGTGTAGACTATTTTGATGGTACAACTTTCCACTAGAATTAATCATGGAATAATGCTTTGGTATTTGTCGTCTATAGTTTCTTCATATACTCAATAACTTTCACACTTCCATTAGGCACTTCCATTGGATTTGTTCCTTCACCTTTGGCCATGCGTGCCTTCTTATCTCTTGAATTAATTATCTCTTGATGACTTTTATTTTTATTCAATTAGGAAAACCACTCATTTTTTTTGTGTCATGTGGTCTATTTAATATCTCCTTAAGCATATGTTTGGTCAATAGTCAATTAATAAAGAGTTTAAGATCTCTCTTCTCTTCACACTTTCCATTAGAAAATTCATACTTCATTTCTACAATCCCTCTCATAATGACTAGGTTTTCTGTAATAATAGCACTTGCATTTGATACTTGGGCTGAAGTTTCCTTTTCTTCATGCTTTTAAATTTTTATCTCTTATGGCATTTCCTTTGCAACATCTAGTGAAATTTCTAGTTATATATTGAGTATAACTATGAAGATTATAGCGCACAACAACATAGATACTTCATTGTCAGTGATACAGAAGGAGTGAGAAGGTTAGATAGAGTCCTTTTTTATTTTATATTATTGTGATTGTTGATTATGTTAAGAGGTTTATGAAGGAGATGTTGTAATATTTTGTTAGATGAAATATTAAATTACAAAATAATAAAAATAAAATATAATTTCATAAAAATAAAACATAAAATATTAAAACTTCTAATTTTTGAACTTAGGTTTTTGTGATCTATCCCATGAAAAGTAAGAAAAAGTTTGGTAAAATTCACGTCATCAGAGTTTTGTCGACAGATTTTGAACTATCCAATGTGGTTCATCTTGTCCTGACGATGAACCACAACGAATCGTTCGAAACATGTGACAAAACTCTAATGATGTGATTTTCACCGAAAGTTTTCTTACTTTTCTTGTAATTTTGTTATCATAATATACATAATACATTAAAATACTTTTAAATAATAATAATTCATATACATAATTATGATATTTGAGAAACATATAACCAATAAACATATAAAAATTTAATAAATAAAATTAATGAACATATTATTAGAAATAAGACTAATTTTATATATAGAAGTGTGCCATATATATAAAATATAAATAATAGCTATAAGTAAAGATTAATTTATTGAAGTTCTCATTCTTGAATAGAGAATAGGATTTCCACAAGTTACAAATCTCCAAGAGTCAAGGAACCTGTGGATTCATATTTTAAAGCTTGAGCATGGTATTATGGCACTAGACACATGACAGGGGTTTTAATGTATGTTCCTTTTGTATGGACCCGAGTTCTCATTGTCCAAAATACTTATTGTTGTTCAGATACCTTTCCTGTTGTCTCTCAATCCTTAGTCACCTTTTAACTTTTTCAGTGACCCATTGATATATATCCATAAACCTTAAATAACTGAAACATTGAAGGATGAGTTAGTGGATTTCTCCATTAGTGACCATCCAATCATTTGTATTTTGCACTGAAGCAAATTATGAAGTGTTATATTGTAGAAGAATTGGCCTGAATTCGATACGTTGCAATGTTAGCTCCCTTGTAATCTCACCAAATATTTCAATATGTCAACGACTAGATTTGGGAGATGAAACCTCGATCTTGAGGTCAAATGCCAATGACAAATAACCAACTCATTTACTCATCCCTACAATTTTTTGGTGCAAAATACCTCATCTTCCCTCGTTGGTGAAGATTCTTCCCTATTGACATTTTCCTTGAGAATCTACATGCTCTCCTCACCTAGGTCCCAACCACTTGAACTCAACGTTGCTAAAAGAAAAAAACATCATTAGTGCCAAGCCAAATCCAACCCAAATGGTTATTGGGAAATAAATTAATTTAGAGGCCATTCCACAAACTCTTGGCATGACCCTAGTAGCCAAATTTTATAGGAAGGACCCTTCCATGAATGCTGTATTGGATTAGTCTTATACAAATTGGAAGCTTTTTCTCGATTATAGTCCTTCCTGGTACCTACTGGTTTAGGGTTAGATTGCCTTAGAAATATTGTGGTTGCGATAAAATTTCGTGAAGGTCTTGGACTTTGGGGTATTTTGGTCTTATTATGGAGAATTAAATGATAGAATTTAATCCGATAAGAAAGAAAGCTTCCTATCAAAAACTTTAGTTTATCCTCCTAGGAATTTCACATGTCTTCTAGTTTGAAAAATTCTTGAGGCAGCGTTGGGGCGGGCGGAGAGAGAAATGGGGATTTCGTACAAATAGAGTCAAATTGGGAATCCAAAGTAGAATTTCATTCGTTATGGATGTAGATGGAGGTATATGTGAATATAAAAATCCTACAAGAGTCAATTTATGTACGATTCCATTTCTTGGACCCCAAGAATTGATTATTGAAGGATCCCCCCCTTCTTGTTGGTTCAAATGTTATGCAACAAGCCACCTTTAGAGTTAGTGCAAGACCTTTGGCATGTTGGATAGGGGAAACAAGAAAATACAAAAGAAAAAATAGGTAGACATTAGTGGGATCTCATGGTATCATGGACAATGCGATGAATGGAATAGTACCCAACTCTATGGCTTGCTCTGTGTCCAATCGCTCCTCCCTAAAAGGTATATGAGTTGAGACCTCCTATTGATGATGCCTCCTCTCCCATTAAGTAGCCCCATCTGGTTTATAATGGTTGCATCAATTTCACTATTATTCAATGTTCTATGAATTATACTACTTATATCTCTCCCTCTCACTCATTGACCAAGTAAGTGTCTCCCATGCATTTATAATCTCTCTCTTCTCCACCCCTTTTCATTATTACCCCTCCTTTAGTCCCTCTAGACATTAGTGTTGCCCCCCTCCCTATTGTGAGGCCTAAATGAACACTCCTATGCTCGCTCCACTCTCTTTCATTGTCCTCCCTTCCTCTTTGCATCCCATCCCTTTAAAGCCTCCCAATCCTCGTGGTTCTCTTACTCCCTTAAAAGTGCTTAGAGGATTATTGGCCATCCTTCCCAAGTCCAAAAATCTAGGCGAGGATCTCCCCTATAGGAATCCCTATGGGTTCAGGCCTTGTGCCATACTTTAAAAGGAAATCCCTTCTAAGTGAGTGAGGTTTAGCTTTAGATCCAATCCTATCCAATCCCATTGGATGCAAGTCCCGCCTACTAAAAGCTAAATAAAATGTTATTTTTGATATTAGTAAAGGGAAGTAAGTAACAATTTCTAGACCCCTTGGAGTATGGTTAGCCATATCCTCTCACAAACATGATAATTCTTTCATTTAATGCTAAAGCCCTCATATGTCTTATAAAATCTTATAATACATACACTATTGAGAAAGTTGTTGAGTGAATCTATTAACGAAAAATTCACAACACAATTATGTCCATCCAGAGTGTAGGTGTGAAAATATAAACAGTGAAAAGTTTCTAAAAAACTACTATAATAAAGCTTCTATTTGATATCAGACATTTTTCCCCAAGGAACAAACTTAAAATACTAATTCTTACGAGGCTAATCAAGTTAAAAACCAAAGATGTAAAACATTTATAATCCTCCTTTAATATATCATATCAATCTTTCACGATTGAAATATCATATAAATCTTCGCAAATTGAAAGTGGATGTGCATTACATTATCTTAAATACTTAAAACAATAATAAAGCTATTTTAAAAGATCAATAAATGCCTTTTATATATTAAAATTAGATTTTGGATTTTAAAAATCCGTGACTATTAATTTTCTTATTTTTTTAATTCAACAAAATTATAGTGTTCTGGGAAGAAT
>APFE031228416.1:41564-74296 GCA_000404065.3 Pinus taeda
TAAAAAAAAAAAGAAAGAAGAAAATGTAACACTAACTGATTTTTTGATTGTTACTGAGGGTCCCCACTTATTTAGTATTAGCAATAACACTTCATAAGGAGGGGGGGTTTTGGTGGCCACAACAAGTCTCTACAACGTTTTTGCCATTTTTAAGCTAAATATTTTTATACTATAAATTTTGGGTGAATTATTTTTAGAAAAATGGAAATTGGTGAATCTTTTTTCTGGAAAAAACATGGAAAGTTAGCCAACCTACGAATATTAGCCCCTAAACGTTTCCCTAGATAAATGTCTTTTGATGATGTTGGACCTGCCAACATGTTAGGGGATCTCCCCAGTAAGAAGTCCCAGCTAGACCTCAGAGAATTTGGTGCGGGAGTCCCAGCAGTGGGTCGTATGGTATCGCCTTAACGATGGTTGTGCGTAGAGGCAAGAAATATGTCCTTGTTGGTAGCAAGGGTGTGACATGTGTAGCAATAATAGGCTTGAGCAAGTCATGCAAGCTATCACTAACACTCGGACAATTGTGGTAAGACCAACTCTTAGACATCCTTGCGATGATCGATGGTGGCAAACTCATGCCAGGCTTGGTCATTTATGTTGGTGTCTATGTGCTCAATGGTGACATCCTACTAAACGTGAACTCCTGCCTCTGTTGCATCCGAGTACACTGATATGGCTCTATTGTCCATCTTGTCTAATAACATGCTCATCATTGTCTTGAGTGTAGCTAGACCAACAACATACTGATGCACATTGTCTGTATTGATCTCTAAGTGTGTGTTGGTGACCGTGCACATCAACTTATCGAAATACATGTTCAGCTCCAGTTAGACTTTCTTCTCATCTTTGCCTTGGTCAGTGTGCCAAATGGGTAGGATTGCATGTGTGCGACATCCATGATCCTGAACACCCTTGCATGTGATTGACAACACAACTTACCCTGTTTGCTCCATGTCAGCTACTGGGCTAGGTCCATAACCTGTATGGGCATAGTTTCATTAGTCTGCACATGTTGCACCTCTTGTTGTACCTGTTCTCGCTGCAACTCCTTCTCTTTTCTGTGCAACTCCTGTTCTTCCTTGAGTTGCTGCGTCAGCACCTGCAACTCCTTCTCCGTTGCTCTCTCTGCATTCGCTCATTCCTCTTATTGCGCCGTCGCTTCATATCCTCAATCCCCAAAGCTATTTTCATCACAGGTGGATCTGCTTGAGCTTGCAACCTTGTTCCGCCTCTACGCTATTAACAACCTTCCTCTTGCATTTGTTGCATGCAGGTGTGCTACATTCTGCTACTGCTGATGGTGCTACTAGTTGTGATGCCACTGCCATTTCATCTTGATATCCTTGTCCATGAACAACTTTATGTCTTCATAGATAGATAAGTTCATAGACACTTGATTGACTGCATCCCTAGTTGAACTCTCAATGGTGTTTTTGACTCTTCTCTCCTGGAAGCCATTATACCTATGTTTCTGAGAGGCAGACGAACGCCTATGATACCAGGAGACAAAGAAACACTCATGGAAATAAATCTATTAGTTGAAAACCAAAACAAACTAGAGGATTGACATGCAACATACCTATGTGACTGTTTGTGAAGATTACGCAATTTTCACCGAGAGGCTAGGAGACTAACTGTAAAAACTATGAAAGGCATAGTCTAGGATTTTGAGAGGTTGGCTAAATACTCGAACTGTGTAATGTATAGTCCAGCTTGACCTACTGAGGACTAAAGCTGCACAATGAGCAATTTCAGTCAGCAGCGACATGCAAACCAGCAAACTGCATTACGCAGTTTTTGGGGATAGCAAGGAATTGCCTCCCAGAATTGTGCAATGCAAGCCTAGAGGCCAGTGCTGGGCTAGGCTTGCATAATTTTTGTAGGGAAGGTAGAGCCTTCAGTTCTAGAAATGTGCAATTGTAGCTGGGCAAGGCAAGGTCCAAGCCAAGGTAGCCTAGACGCGTCGACGGGTGACTGAAAACATGAGAAGTCTGAATGCATGGTGATGTTGAGTGTAAAAAAGAGTCAATGATCATGCATCAAAACAATAAGTGCATGATTCAAAAAATAGGAAAACATGCATGTGTTTGAAGTGGGTCACCGCAACAGCGACTGTCGGTGCAAAAACAATGTCATGCATGTGACAACAGTGAAATGCAAATGAAAACTGAAATGGTGCTTCTACAAGCTAACATACATCAAAACGATAATAAGCACTTATTGAAATGAAGTAGACAACACTTATAGAAAGAGAAACACAAAAAGAGACAGAGATGTAGTGCAAGACATGTGAAGAAGACTTACCCTGAAACAACTAAGCTAAAAGTGCCGAAGACTCGTGTATGTGATGTGGGATGTCAGAGCTGCAAGATCAATGTGAGGAATGAGATCTACAATGTCTGGTTCATATGTTTTGATAAGATCAAGGTTATGATGGGCATGGCACAAATCTAGGAAAATGTGACACTTGGCGAGAGGTTTCTAAAATGATCTTTGTATGTAACCTCTAGCTACTAAAAAGAGGTCCTTGAATCTAGGGATGCCTTTTACATTTTGCCTTTTTCTATTTCAGGAAAAGAAGCCCATGCATGCAAATCATTTTTTCTTAGTCTTGTAGAGAACGAGTCAACCTGAAGTTACATGCATCGGTTTGCGAGCCTGGGATGGAAATTTGCATAGTTTCTGGGCTGAGCTGGGCTGGCTATCCCTGAGGGATTGTGTAATTTCTTGGGTCAACAGGTGAATATCTCCCAAAATTGCACAATTTCTTAGCTGAGCTACAATACCGGGCAAGATTGCATGGTTTTCTCAAGGAAGTCTCTCTGAGTGTTCTATGCAATTTTGGAGCTTAGTAAGCTGCCTAGCAGTTTTGTGCAATTTATGGGCTAAGCATAGCTAGCTTCTTGTCAGGTATTGCACAAATTTTGGGCTGAGCAAGTCACTGCCTCCCAAAATTACATAATTTCTGGGTTGTGGCCTAATGCCAGGTTAGTTTGCGTAGGAATGTTTGACTGTTATGCACAATCCTAGAGTTTAGCAGGCTGTTGAACTAATTTGAACAATTTATGGAGGGAAGGTTGGTTCCCCTACAGAATTGGGCAATTTTTAGGGGTGTCTCTCAGGCACCAAAAAGTCTAAGTCCGGAATGTCTGTCTGCGTGAGGAAGACAAACAAGTTGACATGCACATGCCAGCAGGTCACTAAAACTTAGTTGAAGCCTAAGAACATGACAATGCAAGACATGGTGCTAAGTACGGTTGGTAGGGAGGATCCAAAATGAAGCTAAGGAGAAATTTTGGAGGGTTGTTGTAGCTGCTACAACACTTGGAGAGATACTGGTAGAACTCCTGCTCTCTGAATGGACCTTGTTCGTGAAAAGCAAGTCTAACACCTTTGGAAGTATTGTTCAGTTCTCTATTCGTCTTAGTTTCCACAATTTCTTGATTGTAATATGTAACATCTGCCAAGGTCTTGGTCAGTCGGCACACATTCCAATCCAAGCCAACACAGTTGTTTCAATTGGGGATAAGGGGTATATTAGTGCACAAGCCATATTATCGTCAGAGTTTTAGTTTCATCTCTAGTGCTGCTTTGCTACCAGCAGGACTAGAAAGTACCTCACAGAGTCACGTGAGAACACAAGCATCGCTCCACTACCAGTGAGCCTGGTCAGTATCCTAGTGGAGTTACCTACATCACCTCTCTGAGCATGAATCCTTTCTCTTCTTTCGCCTTATTCATTTTTCATTTTTTTGAAATTTTTTTCCATTTTCATTTTGTCATTTTTCATTTTCGTAACTATGCATAGAAATTATTAATTTCAGAGGTGGAAGAGGGATCCTGAATTTTTGAGAGAAGAAGAGGTTTTTCCTTCAGAGAAGTAGTTTATATATACCTCTGACATTCTTTTTAAGGTTTTCCCCCCAACTTACTCTATTTTACTGAGATGACAAGGATTAACCCAAAAACATCTGACCGTAGTAGGTGACACTAGTTAGCATGTAAGTGTTGTGTTTTCACCGAGGTTCACTTTGAACAATACATATTTCCATTGGCGTATCATGGACTGAAGATACCAAGTTCTTCATACATAGCTAGGATGACAAATAACCAAGTATTGGTAACTGCACAAGTCCTCTTGTACTTTACCCAATTTGTTTTGAGAGTTGCACACAATTTCATGCAAAACTAACCTACGGACCTAAACAAGCAAACAAACACAAAACAAAGCAAAAGCAGAAGTAAATGCGTAAGCAAAGTGAGTAAGCAAACAAGAAAACAAACATGCAAAGTAAGAAGCAAACACGCATTCAAGAAAATAAACTAAAAGCAAACACTAATCCTACTCCTAAGCTAACGGTGCATGGGTCTGCTCATGTGAAGTGATACTTCCAATGCAACCACTGGCGCATTGGTTGACCCATGTTAGTGAAGGCATGGTTCGCAAACAACACAACTATGTGAACAAGCAAACATGTAAGATATAACAATGAAGACAAACACACTTTGAGTTTAAATGTGTCCATAGAACATAAGTGAGGGCAAGTGCATGACATGCAATTCGTGGACTTACCCTGATGTTGTGCAACACTGCTTGCAGCTGCTAAGCATATGCATACTCTTGAATGTCACATGAAATCAAATGAAAGAAACAAAGACAACTTGTGTCATGCATGTGTTATTTCTATGTAATATTCCTCCAATGCATGAGCGATGGGATCGTGTAGCTCGAGTGGAGGAAGCATAATCTGTGTGTGAGATTGATCTTCAATGCATACAGATGAGTGATGAGGAGCCTTGGGTGTTTGAACAATTTCTTGATCAGAAGTGAAACCAACCTCAGGACAACAAGGGCCTAGCATAACCATCAACTCGGGTTGAAGTGCCTTAACAGTTTGTGTGGTTTCGACTTCATCAACAGATAGATAATCATAGACCCGTGTCTTAGAGAGATTAACAATAATTGAATCAACATCATGATCAGATGGAGAAGTAGAGAGACCATGAAAACCAATATTAGAAAATTTATGATGTTTCTTGGCATCCTCATGATTTTATGAATTACAGAGAGGGGTAGATGAGAAGCGAGAATGTTCACCCTCTGTGTTTCTGGAAAAATTAGATGAAGAATCAAGTAGACATTCAATGAATGATTTGTCCTCTCTGTTGTCAGATGATGGACTGACATCTGGTGTGTTCTACAAATGATTAACAATGGGTGCATTCGTAGGCGGACATACACATGCGAAATTAGGGATGACAGAATCACCAAATATGTTAGGAAAACACGGAGGAGGCTCGGACAGAAGGGAGTCATCCTTCACCAAGGATTGATGCTAAAGCTCCCAATCATACTCTTCATGAATGATAGTGTAGGTTGGTTGAACAAGACCAACTTCGTCGAAAGCTTGATCCTCGTTCACAATAGGTGTAGAGTCTAGAATGGAAGAACACAAGACATTGCAATCTGGAGGACCATCAAAATACGAATATGGAGGTTGAGGTATGAAATACATGTGACAACCCATGGGATTCGCACCAAAATTGTGAAAACATTGTGAGAAGTGATGTTGGGAGGATGTGACAGTTGAATGGATGTGTGTGCATGTTCTTCTCCCACATCACTCTGTAGTGGTGGAGCTATTTGATGAGGGGCCGATGGACAATCACTTTTGACAGCGACTATGTCCATCTATGATTGCGCAGCTCCATCATCAAAGTATGCTGAGCGGGGTTTGAGCTTGAATTTCTTCTTGGTATTGACATATTTGATAGGAAAATATTCAAATCTATCTATCAGATACTGAAATTTCATTTGACTTTTCAGGGCTTCAAACATGAATAGAGGGAAATTCTCCGAAAACTCTATAGGTGATTTGTGCGGTGCCTTCCATTGTTTTAATAGGTTTTTATCAAGTGCTTAAGGATCAAAATAGTGGAAAATAGATTCAGTTAGATCGTTGAACTGCTTGAATGAGTGCACAGAGTTATGAGGTAGCGTGCCACACCATCACAGTGGGTGGTCGCAAAGTGTGTGTGCGAGCAGGGAGTAGACTTCTGTTTCATTAAAATCTTCCACCCTTCATGAGCACATGGAAGTCATTTAAGTGCTTAGGCTAGGCCACTTCGCCTTCTCCATCATACGCGATTTGTGACAAGTGATCCCAAAACTCCCTCTCGATGTGAAAGATATGTCCATTAGACAGACATTTTGAAGGGAAAACTATAACAAACTCCATGATAGATATGAGAAGACTCAAAAATGATTATGAGGACTCAGCTTGTCACCTAGCCCTCCTTCTAGTGCCAAAAATGTTGATGATATTGGACCCACCAATATGTTAGGGGATCTCCCCAGTAAGAGGTCCCAACTAGACCTTAGACCGTTTGGCGTAGAAGTCCCAGTAGTGGCTCATTTGGTATCGCATTGACCGTGATTGTGTGCAGAGGCTAGTAAGATTTCCTCATTAGTAGCAAGGGTGTGACAAGTGCAACAAACCAAGGAAGGTGCATGAATGAATCTAACACACGGAAAGTGAGGTGAGTGTGCCCCTTGGAAACTTGTGAAAGCATGTGGCTTGGAAAGGAACACACGAGCGAAGATGTATCACAAACTGGAAAGTAAGTAAGCTAACAATCCAAAGCGATTGTTAAACCAACAACACATTTCAATAAGATTTACACACATATATAGAAAGAGTCTATACACACATTCGTAAGTAAATAGATACATATATCATTAGAGTAACCAAGATAGCTGAAATACAATGCCAACATATGCATGAAATGTGTTGAATCTATTATATTAAGAAGTGAAAGTTCCAGTCATACAGTACAAACATCACCAACCACTAGTCATGATAGTGGACTGTTACAATCATTGTTGCCTGCTCCCCCAAAGAGATGTACTAGCCCTACACTATGGAGAAGCCAAGCGTCATTACAATACTCTCCAAGATTTCTCTAAGATACTCCTATCGGAAGCTTGGCTAACCAAAAGCCCATAAAATGATTTATGAGGTTCTATAAATAGAAAAGGTTGGGTGACCATTGACATTCCCCTTTGTGACTATTCACCTACCCTCACGACTCTTCACCTATTACATGACCATTACATTCAACTATCGACACTTGGACTTTCACTTTACAAGATGTTACATACAATCTACACATGTACCCGTGTGAGACAAAATAGGCTTGAGCAAGCCATGCAAGCTATCACTAACACTTGAAGAGTTGTGGTAAGACCACCTCTTTAACATCCTTTGATGATCGATGGTGGTGAAATGATGCCAAGGTTGGTCATCCATGATGGTGTCTGTGTGCTCAATGGTGACATTGTTGAAAGAAAACTCTTGCCTTTGTTGCATCTGGGAACACCGATATGGCTCCCCTGTCCAACTCGTTTGATAACATGCGCATCATTGTCTTGAGTGTATTTCGACCAACAACATACTGATTCATAGTGTCTGTGTTGATCTCCAAGTGCATGTTGGTGAACATGCACATCAAATTGTCGAAATACATGTTCAACTCCAGTCAGACTTGCTTGTTGTCTTTGCCTCGTTGAGTGTGCCAAATGGGTGGGATCACATGTTTGCTCACATTGACATCCATGGTCCTGAACACCCTTGTAGGTGATTAACAACACTTCTCACCCTATCTGCTCCATGCCAGCTGGTGGGTTGGGTCTATAACCTATATGGGCATAGTTTCATCATTTTGCGCATGTTCTTCCTCCTGCTGTACCTATTTATGATGCAACTCCTTCTAGACTTGTCTGTGAAACTCCTGTTCTTCCTTAAGTTTCCACTTTAGCACCTCTAAATCCTTCTCCATTTCTCTCTCTGCCTTCGCACAATCCTCTTGTCGTGTTGTCACCTCATAGCCTCAATCTCCAAAGCTGATTTCATCACATGTGGATCTGCTTGAGCTAGCAACTTTGTTCTGCATCTGCACTGTCAACAACCTTCCTCTTGGATTTCTCTCATGTAGGTGTGATACCTTTTCTTGCTACTGATGGTGCTACTCATTGTGATCGCATGCCATTTCAACTTGATATCCTTGCCCATGAACAACTTTATGTCTTCATAGATAGGCAAGTTCATAGACACTTTATCGACTGCATCCTTAGTTGCTCAACGACGTATTTGGCTCTGCTCTCCTGGAAGCCATTATACCTGTGCTACTGAGAGACAGAAAAACACCTGTGGTACATGGAGATATAACAACACTCAATGAAAGCAATATGTCAGTTGAAAACCAAAACAAACTAGAGGACTGACATGCAACATACTTGTGTGACTATTTGTGAAGATTGCGCAATTTTCACCGAGAGGCTGGGAGACTGACTGCCAAAACTATGCAAGGCACAACTCTCATTGTGGGGAGACTAAATGACTACCAGAACTACACAATGCATAGTCCAGCCTGGCCTACTGAGGACTGAGGCTGGGCAATAATTAATTTTAGATAACAGTGACATGCAAACCAGTAAACTGCATTGCGCAGTTTTCGGGGCCAGCAAGGCATTGCCACCTGGAATTTTACAATGCAAGCCTCGAGGTCAGTGTTGGGCCATACTTGTGAAATTTATGGAGGTAAGGCAAAGCCTTTACTTCCAGAAATGGTAAATGCTAGCCAAGCAATGCATGGTCCAAGCCAAGGTAGCCCAGACTTGCCGACGAGCGACTGAGAACATGAGAAGTCTGAATTCATGGTGATACTAAGTGTAAACAATATTGAATGATTATGCATGAAAATAGTAAGTGCAGGATTTAGAAAATAGGAAAGCATGCATGTGTGTGAAGTGGGTCGCCATAACGACGACCCTTGGTGGAAAAAAAGGGCATGCATGTGAAAACAATCAGATGCAAATGAAAAATAAAATGGTGCTTCTAAAAGGTAACATGCATCAAAATGACAACAAATACTCATTGAAATCAAGCAGACAACACTTACACAAAGAGAAACACAAAAAGCGACAAAAATACAACGCAAGGCATGAGAAGTAGACTTACCCTAAAACAACTAAGTTGAAAGTGCCGAAGACTCATGGATGTGATGTGGGATGTCAGAGCTACAATATCGATGTGAGGGATGAGCTCTGCAACATCTAGTTCATAAGTTTTGATAAGATCAAGGTTATGACGCACATGCCACAAATATAGGAAAAAGGGACATTTTGCGAGAGGTTTCTAAAATTATATTTGCATCTAACCTGTAACTACTAAAAATAGGTCCCTAAATCTAGGGATATCTTTTGCATGCTAGAATTTTCTATTTTAGGAATTGAAGCCCATGCATGCAAATCAGTTTTACTCAGTCCCAGAGGGAACCGATCAACTTGAAGGTACGTGCATCGGTCTGCGAGCCTGGATGGAAATTTGCACAGGTTTTGGGATGAGTTGGGTTGGATTTCTTTGAGGGATTGTACAATTTCTAGGGTCAGCAGGTGTCTGTCTCCCAGAATTATGCAATTTTTGGGCTGAGCTATAGTACCAGACTAGATTGCGTAATTTCTGGGCTGAGCTATAGTACCAGACCACATTGCGTAGTTTTCTCAAGGAAGCATGTCTGACTATTCTATGCAATTTTGGAGCTCAGTGGTTTGCCCAATAGTTTTGTGAAATTTATGGGCTGAGAAGAGTTAGTTGTCTGTCAGGCATTGCACAATTTCTGGGCTGAGCGAGTCACTGCCTCCCAGAATTGCGCAATTTTTGGGCTGAGGCCGAGTGCCGAGTCAGATTGCGCAGTTTTTTGAAGGAGGATATCCTGACTATTATGCACAATTCTAGAGTCCAACAAGTTGTCCAACCAATTTGTGCAATTTATGGAGGGAAGGTTGGTTCCCCTCCTAAATTACACAATTTCCTGTTGGATTATCTCAACCAACAAATAGTTTAAGTTTGGAATGTCAGCTCGCTAGAGGGAGACAAACAAGATGACATGCACAGGCTGGCATGCCACTAAAACTCAGCTGAAGCCTAAGTACTTGACAGTGCAAGACATGGTGCTAAGGATAGTTGGTAGGGAGGCTCCAAAATGAAGCTAAGGAAAAATTTTGGAGGGTGATTGTAGCCGCTACAACAATGCCGAAATGGCTAAGTCATAAGCATAAGACTTTTAACAAAGGAGATACAAATTTTAGCTTCAAAAGATTAAAACTTACCTTAATGTAGGTGAGTAGAAGAAAACTTAGTGGCTCTTGTTAATAGGCTAAACTAATTCTCAAATGAAAAATACAAGGAGTTCACTTGAATTGAGACTGTGTTTAATTGATTTTTTTGCAAACTTATTAATTGCACACTAAAATCTTGAACTTCTTGTAAAAAAGGAATTTTTTTTTATTAATCTCCTTTCTTATTATGATTAACATTTAAATAACTCATGGTTAACTTAATTTTATGATAATTAACAAATATTAGATATTGGGGCCTTATATGATGTATGAATGTTTTATCAAAGGAAAACCATGATAACCTGATGCCCAAGATCCTGAGTCACGCCAGATCCACATCATCTCTAGTGGTGTGGAGGTTCAACATAGTTGACACATGGAAGGTACAAATGAATATTTGGCTTGTGAGTAGATGCATAAATGAGTGACATGTGTCTAATACCATGTCATCACAATGCCATATGGCAATGCTTGGTTGGTTGAAAAATGTTGACATGGTGATCTCAGCTAGCTAGTGACATGGCATATCGGATTGGAAGCCTAGCAAAGTGAGATTATTTGTGCTTTGAGAAATTACCCGATATCTAATAATTGAGATATTAGGTTATCTGGCTTCCAGTATATTAGGCAATTAGGCCATTGGAAATTTTCAGGCTATCAGGTTATCGGGGTCCTAGGCTATCTGACTCTCAAGGCATTAGGCTATTCTACCATCATGCTCTTGGGAGAATTGAACAATCAACATATTTTGACTTCAACACCTAATACTTGATAAACAGTGACAAGAAATGTTAACTTGAATTTATGTTTGGGTGATCTCAACTAATGGATACTTAGGTTTCGAGCATCATGTGATAGTTTTAACAAACTTTCTAAAGAAAAGCCTATGGGTCAAGGTTTTGATAAGGAATGCACCCTATGTTTTTCGGCTGAATATTTTATTAATTTCCTAGTGAAACTAAGACTCCAATGAGGTAAATAGAATAAAAATTGGTGAAACTCGCACTTAGTTAACAAAAATCGAAATAAAAAAAAATAAAAAAAATAAATAGAAGTAGCACATGGCCTTTGAAATTTCAAATATAATCATGATTTTTTTAAGTACTTGATTGAAGAGATTTAATAAATTCACTTTTGGTACTCATAACTTTAAAACATCATTCTATGTAAGAGTAAAACTAATGGAGTTTAATTTATTTAGGATAAATACCAGGGAATTTAGTTATGAATACAGCTAGAAGGAAAAAGATTTATACAAAAAGATTTATGTGCAATCAATTCAAATCATATTTTTTTAAACCTGACATTGCTTTGTTGCCAACAAGTGCCCATATCCCTAAAGAAGTTACCTTAATATCATGCATGTATTGACCCATTTCTAGTGTGCATCCATACCCCAATATGTTTATATACATTTCCACACTTTTTATTCTTTCTAAATTAAGATGTCTTTTATTTAAAATCACCCTTTATATTTAAATATATTTTCAATTTATTTTACAATTGAGTGAACAGAAAGTGCAGTTATATGAAGGATATTATGATTTTATGCATTATCAAAATGCATAAAGGTCTTTTGCATTCATTTGTAATTCCTAGCAGCCATTAATATTAATGTGAAAAGTGTGGGATCTTATGAAGAATGCTCTTTTAAGTATTTTCCTTGAATATGAATACTATATAAAAATATATCAGAAATAAAAGTTTTATGTATCATAACTACATGCTAATTTCTCTTTTGGATAATAATTATTGTTGCAATTAACCAGTGAATTCCCATGGGCAGATTTATGGCAGAAATAAATTCTTAGGGTGTGAAACTAGTAGTATAATGATGACTAACAACTCATAATTAGAGAGAAAATTTATCATCAAACAATAAAAAACGAAATAAATTTTGTAGTCTACATGCATATTTACCAAAGATATATCTTAAGTATTTTCTAGTTCATGGAGAAAATTTCTTTCTCCCCATCCAATGATTGTAAAGTGTATGTTGAAGGGAAAACCCTTTGAGAAGTCTGAAATAAACCAAGCCACAATTTTTAAAATTTGATATGTTTTCCTTTTTCTTCATAGGCCTTGTCCTATTTCCAAAATAAATCACTAATCTCAAAATTCTTACTACAAACTGAAAGGCTTGGATGGCACACCTTTTACTGTCCAGGTATATACTGGGGTTTCAATTTCTATGAAATTAAACATTCATTTTAATTTTATAACCATGTCGTTTTGCTCTCAAGCTTAATTCCATGTTTTTATCTCTAATATAGGTATGGATTCAAGAGGGTGCATTTGCAACAAACCTTTTCATCTCTGGAATTTTTTCATCAGAAATCAAGATTAAATCAACTCGCTTATCTTCTTTACATGTCAGTGCTATCACTTAACCAACTGCCTCTCATCTAATGGTTTCCAACAAAGGAACGAATCTTATGTATTATGGGTCAATTTATCTTGAATACAATCCCATTATCCCCCTCAAGGGATTATATGATTAATTAAACTATACACTATTTAATCCATGTATAATATATATATGATAGAGGGTCTGTTTACTTATTTAGTTTTGAATTGACCAAGTCCTTACAAACCTTATGATTGTGTAAATATTTCTCTTCTATTTGTTAGTTTAATATACAATCACCATAATGTCTATTTTCTACAAAATTGTATACTTTGTTGCCTTTGCAACCTGTGCATAATAACTCATAGTTTAATGTTATAATTTTATGGATCTCATTCCATTGTACTCCACTGTTAATTATATACTTTTCAATATTACTCATAGTTTTTTTTTGCACTTACTTGTGACATCGTAATTAATTGACAAATCAATGTAATTTTAATTCTATATATGAAAACCATGCCCAAATGGTGTCTTTCTCTTTTAATTTATTTTCTTCAAATATAAATCCCTTTGTTTAATTATTTAATAGAAGTTAAGGACTGTCTTATCCTCAATTTGTATTGACTTAATCTTACTTTTCTGAAATTATTTTAATACATATCCCAATGTACAGGCGCACACAATCTATCACTATAATTTTGAGCAACTTAACTAAGAAAGTAAATTTTTATCAATACATGTAAAGTAAATTTTTATTAATACATGTACCACCTACATTGAATCCACACCTTAATGTATTTAGCAATATTTGTCTTGTGATGCTATATTTTGATATTTGTCTCAACTATTCTCTATACTCTTTTGTTATAGTATAATTACCTATAAGGATTTATACTTTATGGAGGTAATTTGCCTGCACCTCGTCTTTTTACAAAATCTTATATATATACTTTAAATGATTGTACATCTTATAGAAGCTCTATCAAAATGTCTTTTCTAATGTAGTTATTATGAGAATAATTTCTCTATTAGTATAAGAAAACTTAGTATACCTTCTCATTGCTAAATCAAGAGTCCTAACCAAAATCACAAATAGATTTAACACTAATAGTATATAAGTTTACTATATCTATTCCATGTTTCCTTATCTGACTTAATTTACCTTGCTCCTTATAGAAATATTTATAGCCACTCCCATTTAACCAACCCTCATACAAGAAGTCTTAAATTTATACTTTTGATGTATGCATTAACAATAAATTTTATTCTTATACTTTTGATATTAAACACTCCAAAATCGAGTTGTTGGGGTTCTCTATTTCTATGAATTAAAGTAGGCTTCCTGCTATATATCAAAGTTCACCTTTGGAAGCTAAGCATACACTCTCATGCCTATACTATAACTTAATAAATTAAATTAGCACGAGTTTAATATTCAACCTTCAATAAGTATATTATTATACATAAATAGTTTGGTTCATAGTGGTTTATTCTATCCATTCGTTATAGTTAATTCATTGTATCATTCTACAACTTCAAAAGAACTCATAAAAAATAAATAACACCAATGAATATATATCTCAGCATGTAAATGGTAAAATCAAAGTCCTCTGGCCATAACCGACCTCTAGGAAATATTTAGAGAGAGAGAGAGAGCATATTCCTCCCATCTAATGAATTGCAACTAACAATTCCCCCAAGCTCAAACTTCTTACATCTAGAAATAAACAACCCTATTTGTATTTGCTAGTGGTTTACTTATAGTTCTTCCCAACATATTTTTCCTTAGCAGAGTCCTGCATTTTGGGTCTGTACCCCTTAATTACCTAGGCTTTCTATTTTAAATAAGAAAATGTATTTATTTTTCTTTAAAGAACACCTTTCTCTGCTACTGTTCTTATGGTTTTGTTTTTACTAAACTTAGCAATTCTCTCTAGCTAAGTATTTAGCATATTCTTTCTCTCACATTATGCTATTCTTAAATTGGTATTTTTGTCCTCGGAGTTTTATGAGAATATTTGGGAAGGTCCACTAAAAGTGCCTCATCTCAGAGTAATTTTATTTGGTTTAAATTTGATGTATACATGTTCTCTCAGTATGTACTCCTTGTGCATTACCTTCTGATTTGCATAAGTATTGTTCCTATTTTGCATAGTCTTAAAAATTTTCCCTGTCCCTTTTAGAAATTATGCCATATCTTGCAAAAGATTAGGTCCTAGAGTCAACCTATTTTTTGGATGAGTCCAACTTGATGGAGTGTGGCATTTCCGTCCACACAAAGCTTCAAATGGGCTCATTTTAATAAACACCTAATAGTTATTATTATAAGAAAACTATTCCAGATGTAAATAATCTTCCCAGATGGTGGGCTGATCAATAACGTACATCACAACACATCTTCCAGTGTCTTATTTGTTATTTTTGTTTGACCATCTATCTGAGAATTGTACGTTACACTAAATTTCATATGCATACTGATTCCTCCAAATAGTGTCTTCCATAAATTAGAAGTAAATTTAGCATTCATGTTTGATATAATTGTTTTTGGTATCCCATGTAACCGAAAAATATCCTTCATAAAAATTTATGCACTTTGTCCTTCTTTGATTGTGGATTGGTCATGTATAAAGTGGGGCATGTTACTTAACTTGTCCACTAACACCATAATTAAATCATGTTTCTTCGTAGTTTTGATAGATATGTGATAAAATCTAAGGAAATGAGTTCCCATTTCCACTTTGGAATCGGTAAAGGGTTTAGTTGTCCAACTAGGTGTCCATGTTCCACCTTAGCCTACTAACATTCTAAACGCTTGGAAACATATTCCTCCACCTCCCACTTCATGCTTGGCCAATAAAATTCCTTTCCTAAAGTTGTGATCATCTTCTAATATTTGTTAAAAATTGAAGCAAGAAATTCTCAATTTGATTTGTCTTGATTAAATTGAGAAAATTTGAATTTCCACATTAGCAGACAACTTGGATAATGTTAGCTTATGTGACATGGATTGTGTCACGTAGCTTACTAAGTAAGTTTGAATTACAGGAGGTTAGAGTTCAGTTCTACATGTGTGATTTCCAATTTGTAGCACTCAAGGTGATTTATCTCAAGTTATTTTAAGTTAAACTAGTTTCAACATTTGGAGGAACTAATGGAAGGTCAATTAAGTAGTGGTACTTCATTCAATCACAATGACCATCCAGTTAACTAATCATTCAACCAAAAAATGCTAATGCATGTAGAGAATTTGAGTTACCCAGTTAAGGTGGAGACTCCAAGGAAATGTAACATCAGTTGTAGACTAGGGCAATGTAACATCAATTGTAGACTAGCCTTGAGTGTATAGGTGTTGCATGTAGTCAGATGATCAACCTAAAGGAATTGCACAATTAAATTGAGCTAATCTCCTAAATAATAGGGGCTAATTCCTCAAGGAACAGTGCAAGGAAATGGGAGCTCAAGCCAGGGAAAATTTTGACGAAGTATGGGTTAGAGGCCTTCAGTGGGCAGAGAGATAGGTTGTGCGCTTGTAGGGTGAGCTCAATTGAGAAAAAATATTGTAATACATCTCTACTCAATTGATTAATACAAGTAGGCTTTGGGGTTTTTAGAATATTTCTTTCCCTAGATAAAAATACTTGTTGCATGAGTGTTATTTCTTCTTTCATGTCTAATATTTTTATTCTAAATTGTGAATTAATGTCTGTAGGGTAGTAGTGTAGGTTTGTGTGTTGTGATTTTGATTAAAACTTCATGAGCATTTGCAAATATACAACCTAATTTCTACATTGTATCAGAGTAGGATTCACATTAGAGTAGGAAATTCGAAGTTGTTTCTCAGAGGTTGAAATTTGAAGATCAGTGTAGTGCGATGTCATCATAGCTAAAAAGATGGCATTCAATCGACTAAGGCTAGAGTATAACTTTGAAGGCACCTCTAATTTTATTTCATGGAAGGACTTCATGAAGGCAATAATGGATGAGAATGGATTTCTAGAATACATCAAGACATATATTGCAAAACCTCAAGTATCTGATGCCCAAAACTTTGCTCAGTGGAAGAAGGATGCAGCCAAGGTGAGGAGAATAATCTTGGAGGGAGTACAAGATTCTATTGTCTGGAATATCCATGGAAAAGAAAATATGTTCGTGATGTGGAAAGAATTGAGAAAATTGTTTGAGAATAGTAGTGACCACAGGAAGTTGACACTCAAGGATAAACTTCAAAGTATCAAGATGTAGAAGAATGACACAATTCTGCAATATCTAATCAATTTTACACAATTTTGTGATGAACTTGGTGGAGTAAGTGTTAATGTATCTGATGCTGACTTGGTAACCTTAACCCTTATGGGCCTTCCCAAGAGATGGCATAGCAATCAAGGTTTGGTGAATGGGAGGGGGGAAGTACTAAGTTGGCAGTGCTTATGGTTTGGCTTGGTACTGAAGGAAATAAGGCAAAATACCAGAGATGGGACTTCATCCAAGGGCGAGGATGACGAAAATTTTGCATTGGATAGAAAGGAAAAGAAGGGAAGAGGGAATAAATCCCAACCCAAACCAAAATCTAGTCAAGGGGGGGAGAATAAATACTTGTCAAAAATTAAATGCTTCCATTGTCATGAATTTGGGCACTATGCCATGAAGTGTCGACATAAGAAGGAAAGCAAGAAGACCTTAGGAGGAGCAGTAGCTGAAGCTTTAGATTCAAACTTGGAGCTCGAAGTTACCCTTATTGCATGCATGTCTAGCATAGTGATGGGGAGCATGTGGTACTTGGACTCAGGTGCATCATTCCATAAGACGGGAAATATAATTTTTTTTGGTACCTTGAGGGGAAATATCTGCGGATGTACATCAATATTGGGGATAAAAAAAGGTATAGAATGACTAGTATTGGTACAATCAACTTTCACAAGGAATCAACCCCCCCTTCCAGGCTCAAGGATATCATGTTCGTTCTAGGCCTAAAGAAAAATATTGCTTTTGTTGCAGTTTTGTAAGACTGTGGTTATGACGTGATCTTTAGCAAAGGAAAGGAATTTGTTAGACACATAGCCATGGGATAGGTGAAGTAGATCGGGGTTCGTGTGAAGAACCTGTACAAGTAAGATGAATATAATTGTGTTGCATTGAGCACAAATGTGGATAAGATGCAGAGCGCGATGTCAATGAACCTTGGCATATAAGACTTAGCCATTTGCGTCATGTCACTTTTAATATCATGCAACAGATAACCACATGCCTCCCCAAAGGAGAACTTGAGCAAAAGAATGTATGCAAATGATGTACCTTGGGGAAGTACATAAAATCCACTTTCCATGATCGGGACAGTAAATCACATGCAATCCTTGAAAAGATCCAGTTTTATTTCTATAGACCTTTCTCAATAGCATCCACTGCTAGGCACATATATGTTTTCATTTTTATTGATGAATTCTCATGGAAGTGTTGGATCTTCTTCATGGAGAAGAAGGACGAAACATTCTCCATGTCTGTAGAATTAAAGGCACTTGTTGAGATAGAAATGGGTAACAAGGTGAAGGCTCATAGGAGTGATAATGAAGGTGAGTATGTGTCAAATGAATTTAAAAATTTATGTGTAAAAGAAGGAATTCAACAAGATTTGACCACACCGCACAAACCCACAGTATAATGGGGTGGCAGAGTGAAAGAACCATAGAATTGTGGTAGAAGCAAGGGTGATATTGCATGATCAAGGCTTACCTCTGCATTTTTGGGCCAAGGCATGCAACACAATAATCTATTTGCAAAACCCGATTTCTCATCAAATTCTTGGCATGATTACACGAGAGGGGGCTTTCTTAGGGAGAAATTTAGATGTTTCACACTTGAACATTTTTGGAGCCTTTGTTTATTTCCATGTCTCCAAAGAATCAAGGAAGAAGCTAGAGTAGACAACATAATTGGGGGTATTTGTGGGTTACATAGAAACTTCTCAAAACTACCATGTGTAATTTCCATCCCTCTGAATGACAGTTGTGGGAAGGGATGTAAAATTTAATGAAGACAAATCCATGTGATTCTCTCTTGAGAGGGAGCTTCACATCCCACTCGAAGAGGAGATTATAGCTCCAAAGGAGGAACCCCAAGAAGTTGTGGAGCAACCACAATTTGAGGAGCAGAGAGTGGAGACAACTACTCAAGAAAAACCATCCAGAGAAGTTAGGAAAAGGACTAGGGAAGCTGACAAACTTGTGCATCATGCAAGGGAGAATGTGGGTGCTCCTTCAAATTAGTGCAGGTAGAGAAGGTCACCAAATCGATACACTAGATACATGGCTCTAATGACTAATCTTGTAGAGACTGAGACATCCTCTTTTGAGGAGGTAGTAGAGAAACCTGTATGGGTTGATGCAATGTTAAAGGAATACAAATCTAATGTAAAGAACAATGTTTGGGAAGTGGTCACGAGACCAACAAATAAATCAGTTGTAGGTTCGAGATTGATCTTCAAGGTAAAGCATGAAATAGATGGCAACATAGAAAAGTACAAGGCCAGATTTGTGGCCAAAGGGTACTCTCAAGTTGAGGGGATTGACTATGCAGATACCTTTTCTCCTGTAGCAAGGTACTCATCCATTAGATCAATTCTTGCTCTGCCTGCATAGATGGGGTGGAATGTCCACCAAATGGATTTGAAAACATCATTCCTCAATGGAGTTATTGAGAAGTAGGTGCAAATGGAACAACTAGAAGGCTTTAAGACTTTTAATCGAGAGTCTCATGTGTGTAGACTCAAGCGAGAATCGTACGGTCTCAAGAAAGAACCCTGTGCTTGGTACATTGGGATCAATAGTTATCTCACTAGTTTAGGCTTCAAAAAATTGAAGCGGATGAAAACCTCTATCATATGTTGGTAGAAGGTAAATTGTTGATTATTGTCTTATATGTTGATGACTTGATTTTAACTAGTGATCAGAAGTTGATTAGATATTGCAAGGAGGACCTTGCAAGAGATTTTGAAATGAAGGACATGGGTCTCATGCACTACTTCCATGGATTGGAAGTATGGCAAGGTGATGGGGAACTATTTGTCTTTAAGGGAAAGTATGCCAATGAGATACTTAAGAGGTTCCGCATGGACAATTGAAAACCCATGGAGACACCTCTAGAAACCAACTGGAGGAAAGAGGATGCCACTTCAAGTGAGGAAGTGGATGATATTGTTTACCAACAATTGGTGGGTTCACTAATATACCTTGTGAATAAATGACCAGATATGTGCTATGTAGTTAACTAGCTGAACCAAGCTATGGTTAAGCCAACCAAATTATTTTCGAGGGAAACTATGCATGTTCTATGGTACCTCAGAGGAACTACCCAATTTAGACTATGGTACACAGACAAAGGGAGTGAAGTTTTGTGGCTTCATAGATGAAGATTGGGTGGGGAGTCCATCAAACTGAAAGAGTACATCAAGTGGAATTTTCAATGTTGGGTCGATAGTGGTTTCTTGGTACAACATGAAGAAAATACCTGTAGCACTCGACTTCCAGTCATGAAGCATGTGAGGTGATCTGGATGAGAAAGATACTTGTTGGATTATTTGGCCAGATGATGGATACAACTGTGATCTATTGTGATAACCAGAGTTGCATCAATCTCTCTGAAAATCCTTTTTTTTATAGTTAATCGAAGCATATAGATGTCGATATCACTATTTCTGGGACTTTGTACAAAGGCAGATAATTTTGTTCAGTACATTTTGATAGAGGAACAAGATTCTAATACTTTGACAAAGGCCTTGCCAAGAGGGAAGTTCGAGTTCCATAGCTGCAAGATAGGGGTAGTTGATAATCCCTTTCTTGCGGAGAGGGAGTGTTGGAAATTGCAACAAGAAATTGTAAATTTGATTTTTTCCTTGATTAAATTAAGAAAATTAAAATTTCCACATCAACAGACAACTTGGATGATGTTAAGTTGTGTAACATGTCTTGTTTCACCTAGTTTAATTAGAATATTCAAGTTGGAGGAGTTAAAGTTCAATTCTATATGTGTGATTATTAATTTGTAGCAATCAAGGTCAATTATCTCAAGTTGTTTTCAATTAAACTAGTTCCATCATTTGGAGGAACTAATGGAAGGTCAATTAAGAAGTGGGACTTCAGTTAAACTCAGTGATCATACAGTTCATTGATCATTCAACACAAAATAGCTAGTGCATGTAGAGAATTCGACTTACCCAGTTGAAGTAGATATTCCAAGGCAATGTAACATTAGTTGTAGACTAGCCTTGAATGCACAAGTGTTTCATGCAGTTAGATGATCAACCTAAAGGAATTGTGCCCCTCAATTGAGGGAAGTTCCTAAATAATAGGGGTTAATTCCTTAAGGAAAAGCTCATTGAGGAACTAAGAGCTCAATCCAAGGCAAAATTTGACTAAGTCTGGGTCAGAGGCCTTCAATGAGCAGAGATATAGGTTGTGCAGTTGCAGGGTGAGCTCAGTTGAGCAAAGCCATTGTAATACATCTATATTCATTTGATTAATGCAAGAAGACATTGGGGCTTTTAGCAAATTGCTTTCCCCGGATAAAAAAACTTATTTCATGTGTGTTATTTCTTCTTTCATGTCTGATATTTTTGCTTGAAACTGTGAAATAATGGTTACAGAGAAGTAGTGTAGGTTTTTGTTTTCTCATTTTGATTAAAACTCCATGAGCAGTTTAAAATATACAACCTAACTTCTACAATATCTAAGGTGACCCAAAAAGGGTTTTCGATGATGTTCATCAAAATTATTTGTTTTGAGGTAGACTCATTTGGAACATATATTATGCTCCTTGAGGTTAACAATCCCTCTTGGTTTTTTGCATAATCAGGAAGCTCTGCATGGTGTGCTTTCTTCTACTGCTCATAAACTTCATCTTTTAATGTTGTTCCCCTTATCTATTAAGAAAAATATGTCTTTTCACTACTGGAAACAATTTCATCTATTTGATTTTCATTTGTACTCAGAGCATCTGGTACTTTATTCTCCTTCCGTTTTATGTGCTTGATGTCAAATTCAAATTCACTCAAAATAGCGTTCAAATATAGCACCAAAATAGAGAACTATAAAAACAAGTAAAGAACCAAAATAGCACCAAAATGTTATATCTTTATACTATAAAAATGTTTTCTTTCCTCTTTAAGGGAGAAATTCCAACAGAGAAAATCCCCAACTACAAGTAATTTCACAAGCCTTATTTTACATTTCTTGATCCTCATCTTTAGAGAGAGAAATTTTTAATTTAAAATGGTAAGAGTTGCTATAAATATTAAATTTAAATTTCTTGAAAATATCATAACTTTAGTGATAAATTATTTGTTATAAAAATAACATTTTTTTTAAGTTATATTAAATCTAAATTAACTATAAGAATTGTCACTTAAATTTTTTAAATTTAACAATAGATTAAATTTTATAAACCAATATAGATCCATCTTAACAACAAATCTGCCAAGTGTTAAGAGGGATCGAATCTCATTATATGAAAATCTGTTTTTAGAATGTAAAACTTGAAAAAAGATGTACATGTCAAAAGATTTAATCTCTTTTAGTGATTGATATATCTATGATTAAAATGGATCTATAGTACCAGTTTTCGATATCTCTATATAGATAAACCATATTGTAGTTTTTCATTGGTTAAAATGTATTTTTGAATAATTTATTATTATTAATATATTATATTAAAAGTTGAATGAGTTACACATTTTCGTCTTATTAGGAACTAACTAAATTATTTTACCTTTAATTATTTTTTCCTTGTGAGTATTGAAATATTTTACTAATTAAGTTAGAATGAATATGAATGAACTATCTAAGAAATAGAAAAATATTTATCGCAATTTTACAATCATAGTTTCAACCATACTAAAATTTGTATTTATAAAAATATATTCACATTTTTTTAAAGTCATTTTGCATGTAATTTCATATATAAAATTTTGATATAATTTCACCATCAGATAATCTATAATAAATATTATTTCATAAAAATAAGCATCATGGTGATAACCTTCTAACAAACATAAAAATCATCTAAGATACACATTCAAATTCACTACCATCATCTAATCATATACACCTTTAACACATATAAATGTCATTAGCTAGCACACAAATATAATAATCTAAGAGGGCATCATCATTGTGATCACGTCTAACAAAATACAAACATTGTAATCTAACATCATCACCACACACTTCCTCAAATTAATATACATCTCATGTCAAATAACTTCTATCACATACACATCTATTTGCAACAACGTTAAGTGAACATATCTACAATGACCTAACAATACACACATCAAAGCCAACATATAAATTAAGTACATAAACATAAAAAACAAACAAGTCAAATAACTGGAATCAAATATCTAATACAAAAAATGTAGTAGTGGTATCTTGGTCTACAGTAGAAGGAAATCGATGGTTAACTACTACCTCAATGATTGTCGAACTCTGAGGTGGTGGAGGAGGTGGTTGGTCTGCAATAGAAGACGATGGATGGTCAACTAGTGCCTCAACGTTTGTCTAACTATGAGATGGAGGAGGGGGTGTTACGTATGATCTCTCAGGAGAAACATTAGGCACATCCTCTAGCTCTAGCATATGATCATTAGGTGAATGACAAGGATGTGTACTACCAGATGGATCATTGACACCCTCACCATGATGTGATGGGGTAGTACTACTAGAAGCATGATCACCACCCTTATCATCATGATTTGATCAGGTAGCACATTATGAAGGCTCATCTAATGTATTTGGCACTTTATACCCTGCATCCCTCCTCATTGCCAGTAGCCTATGATATTTGATGATATGTAACATAAGAGTCATCATGTCGTGTGAATAGTCCATCAAGATATCCACAAACCTAGGATCTTTATTGATGTCTTGAGCCCTCACAGGTATAACTCTCTCCTCAACCAAAAATCTAGATAATATATTACAGTAATCCATCCTAAATCTCATACCAGCCCTATGGGCTCAAATACCCATGCCCCCCTGAGGATGTGCCTCGCCCACTTGGGCCTCGCTTATCTCTTCATTTTCTCCCTCTGGTGGGGGAGGAGGAATGTCCCCAAGGAATGTGCGGATGTCTACAAAATGTATAGTACACAACAATAATGAGACAATTTCATTAAATGATTTCATAAAATAAGTTAAATAACGTACTAAAATAAATTTTATTCTAATTAATAAGACAATAGAATGAAAACAAATTAATTTAAAGAAAACATTAATATCACCTCTATCATTTGCAGGCTCTACCAGTGTGAAGAGGATGTTGGGACATTGTCTCCAATCAATACCCGTGTATGGAAATGACAACAAGATAAACACATGGTCATCCTCACTAGCTAGTAGCACTAATGCTTGGGTGGAAATCCAGGTTGGATACTTTGATAGGCCCCTCTTTTGAATACTCTGGCCCTACATGTGTAGTTATACCCGAGTCATCAACCTAAGAGGACGATAGTCAAATGTCAGGCTCATCTCTAGAAACCTATCAAAAAATAAACATAAAAACTTTGAAGTGAAAGGGAAGCGAATCCTCCCATGTATCATCCAACTAAATCTATATAAAGCCATACAAAACTACCTCAAAAGAATGGCAGACCATATGATACATCATGACGCCTGAATCAAAGAATTGACATAATACAAAAGAGGGAAACTAATTCACTTCCCATCACTAGTAAACTGTGAAATGGTGGTCACTGATAATGAGAGGCACCTAACCTCCTATGCAACAAAAGGAGTAATCCATAGTTGTTCACCACACACTTGAAAATTTGTTGGATGGACTACATGAGGCCCAACATATCTCTTGAGCAGGAAAGTTGACTCTCTGTTGCAACCCCATGGGGGACATTAGGGAATTGGGGAAATCCTTCCCTCTCCTGGATAGGTCAGTGATAAAATATATGTCCTCATAAGAGGGCTTAGACTACGCCTCAAGGCTGGCATGGAAACCCTGTTCCTTGACACGCCACCATCAGATCAAATGTGCGAACAAGATACAATCTTCCTTAAGGGATGTAGCATACTCATAGTACTTAAGGAGGCCTACATTCCTCAAGAGTGCTCATGTCACTACGCTAATAGGGTGAGGGTATAAATCACTCTCTCTCTCTTAGGCTTCCCATGGTCGAACCAATTGTATTGGTATGCCATTTTCTCCTACTCCTATTGTTACTGCCTCCATTAGCATCTCCACTACATGATTGACATATAAAATACATCAACCTCATACATAAAACATAAAAAAAAAAATATTAAATGAAAAATGTATATATAGATATGGAAACATAACTTTCAATTTAAAAAAGAAATCCCTGGTGTGCCTAAAAAATAGTAATGCACCGCTATGGTGCATTATCAAACACAACCACACCAGATATTGTGTGTACATACATATGACACACTAATTTTGGTTCACATATTTACATTTTCAATGCAGTGCATCTCAAACATATGCGTCGGTGCACACGTATAACCTTTTCGCACCGTTATAGAATGTTGAAGTTATTGAACACACCGAGCTATATTTTTTAATATTATTTTTGTAGTGTGTTAGGTAAATACAAACACATTAGGCGTAATATAAAATTCTATGCACTGACATAAAATTTGTACTTTTTCTCAATGTATTTTCATTTATGAAACACACCACAAAATAGCAACGTGTTAGGTTCACACACAAAATGGTGGTGGACCCTGTAAATTTACAAGGTGCACTGTTATCAGTGCGAGGCAAAGCTATCAAACACAACAAACATTATATTTTTTTTTCAAAAATAGTGGATATTTTGACCCATTTTGTAATTCTAAACCATTAAAAATTTAAATTAGAGAGAAACATAAACATTACTTAGACATTTGGTCGTCGGGGGGACATTATTGACACATAATTGAGAAAAACAAATTTCACCACCATTTGAGAAAATTGGAAACCCACAGATTGAGCACGATATAAAGGATGGTGAGAGAGAGAAGAACCAAAGTTAGCAAACTTGCACAAGGCAAGAGTGGCACCAATGCTTTAGAGCTCTACAACACCGTAGATGGTAAAAATGAAATTTACGGCCGGAGAATTTTTTTATTTAACCCTCTTTCGGTGCGTTATTATAACTGCACCGATGCGTCAAATATTCAAGATTATCATTTTTTTAAATTAAAAAACCTATATCGACACTTTGGTTAAGATGACCTTGGGGATTTGAATATAGGTATCAAAAAGATGCTTTGTTGGACTATAGAACCACATTTAAAAAAAATTAAAATCCACCAAGCAGTGCTCTTTAGAAGAAGCATCAGGGTGTTTTAATACATGAGCATCACTGGTGCTTCGTTGGAATATAGCACCACATTCTTTTTTAAATTAAAAACTATAATGGTGCTCATTCTAAGTATGAACTGGGAAGCCTTACTACAATAAGGGAAACGATGTTGTGGGTGTAAATAACATTGACATGTTTTAAGATTTAACCTTTAGCCAATGCTATCAATTATTCAAGCATTGGTGCATGATATACTAGGCATGCACTAGGTCATTGTAGTACTGGTTTAACACCAGTTTTTCATCACGGTATAACACGAGACTAGGAAAAATGAATGTGACAACCGACATTTTTTTAAATTTAACCCTTTTCCAGTGAAATTGAGTAGTATATGCACTAGTTCTCTTTGTTATTTCTCTCACCCTTTTTTTTTTTAAATAAATTTTTCACGGTGCACCATGTTCTATTCGACACGAATGCTTATATGGATGGTAAAGCATCGGTGCATTTCTATATTGTAGACACACCGTCAAAAAAACATCCACTCACCCACATCCGCTCGTGACCTCTGCTACAAAAATATTTTTGGGCTATTCTTATAGGGGCTTCTACAAAAACCTCCACTAGAAGGCCTTTTTCTTGTAGTTGATACATGATATGTTTTAATGGACTAAGTTTCAATTGCATAATTGTGACTCCTAGTCTTACTAGATCCTGCCTACCTATCGTGAGTAAAGTCATAATTCCTTTGGCAGTAAACCCTTCCTTAGATAGCTTGAGCTCCTGGTTTTGGTCATAAGAAGGTATTTGAAAGCATATTAATAACTAGACCTCAGCCAGGGTTGTCTTGAAAGAATGACGCAAACCTAAGAATCTAGTCCTAGTCTTACTAGAATCCTTGGGGCACCTTCCCTTGAGTTAAGAATGTGAAGGGCCAACCTATGAAACCAGGAATAGCTTTAATCTCCCTATCACCGATATAACTAGTTTCCCCTTTTATTAGGTTATGGGTGAAACATGAGAAGTGTGCATAGGAACCTTTATGTATAGGGCCTTTAATAAAGTTCCCTATTCATTTTTACAACATTCAAATAATAAAATGGTCGTTATTAGTTTCATTCAATATAATTGACTGGTCCATAATACTGAAAATCACATCACCTAACGATAATACATTAGGATTAGTTATATATGTATTTATCTGTGTTTTATAACTAAAAGAGGCACAAACATCCCTATTTCATTTCATTCGTAGGAGTAAGAACAAATTATAGCTGAAATAGACAACATTTTCGATTTTGTGTGTATATGTATGAAAAATTACAGACAACATCTTGATTTTATATTGATATAAATATAAACTTATTCAGAGAAATAGCCTTGATTTAATAGGTTGGAGCTCAAATTTTTTTAAGTGCTTGCCATTTTTAGTGCTATGTAGTTGTGGGATAACCTGAGTTTCTACCAGTCGCAATGCCTCAACCCATCTTCAACAACATCGACCATTCTAATAGGGGAAAACAACAAGCGACAACTTCAAGTGCTAATGTGGTGTGTAAGTATACTAAAAGTATCTCCATTAACCCTTTAATTTATGGGATAATCCATTTATGGTCACTGAAGAGAGCATATTCTCTATGAATTTCGTATTTGAATATATGTAATCCCCAATAGCTTCATAATTAGGACTCAAATGGAAAGCAACACTAGAAGGGAATTTCCTTGAATGTTGGGCATGACCAAGACTCTTTTGTTGGTTGTCCATATTTAAAACATACCCAGTCACTCACTTTGGGAAGGAATGGGTGAGTGGGACTCACGAGCTTATTACTCACTCCAACAAGTGCTCCTGTGCTCTTTTTCCGAGATGGAAACCTTTACCCAACTAATTCTAAGGACTACTACATTAAAGGCTAGCTCTACCTTTGGCCAACTCACTCCAACTTGTTGGTGCTTTTATTAGTTTCTTTATTATGAACAAGAATTATAGTTACAATATTAGGTCCTGCAATTCTTGGAATGGGTTGCTTACAGATCAAAATCGAAAGCAAGATGGGGATGTTTTATAGTGAGTATGGAATGATATGCATCTTTTCATATCCTTCAAAATCTTTCCCAGATTCTTAAATAAATTTTAAAGTACTCCCCAAAAATTTCAACATCAAAGTGAAAGCCACATCAATTGTGAGAGTCAAGTATACTAATCATAAGAATATTTGATACTGTGATGAACTCCAACTTTTCATTCACTTCTAAACCCTAAACCATAGTGCCGACCCAACAATGTATCCTTTTGAACATATATTATAATTCGACAGTAGTGATGAATGTCAAGCAATGACTACCAGTGCATGTGATAGGGATTTCTATAAAAATTCGATGAAAAATCTATTCAATGCTTGACACTTAAAATTTTTGGAGCCATTGTAAATCCCCAATTTTTTATCCTGAACATAATAGAAGGTTTTCTCTTATTTTTTTCATTTCCCATCGTTGTAAATGCAATCTGATTAAATTATAAATCATTGCAAAAATTAAAACCAGGGTATAGATATTGGGATCTCCTTATGCATAACGACATGGACTCTTTGCGAATGGGGCCATTTCTTCTTTGATCTAGACAAAAATCCTCATAGTAGATAAAGAGATTGCTCCACTAGACAAACTAAGCCTATATAAGAACATTCAAACAACTTCCTTTACATGATTGACAACTTCCATGTTGTGAATATTTAATTATAATGTGTTATAAAAAGGGGATGATACACACTCAAAGCATGACAGAAAGGTATCTAAGGGTTAGAATGGGGTGGATTTTAATAAATAACTCACTACACTTGGCTGGTATGGAAGTTGTAATGATGAGAATTCAGACAAACAAAGTAAGAAACCGTTGAAAATGGAAGATGATAAATTGTGAGGGGTTTGATCTCAAGGAGCTTTATATTGGATGTGTATCGAGCATGGGAAGCTTACCCCATGGTTTGCAATGTTCGGTTGGCATCGAGATTTGGTAGTTGGAGGAAGAGCAGGTGACATGACTAAAAATACATACGCACATCGAGAGAGGTGAGAGGACGTGTGACACATTTAATAGGTTACCCTAGCTATACATGCACCCAATTATTTATGTGCATGAGGCTAGTGGCTAAAAATATGTAAAAAGTGATTTTGCATGACCAAGGAAAATCACTTGTCATGGTTTTGGTTTTCATTACATGCATGAACTTACCTTGCTGAATGGTCTTGGTGAGGCCATGTATTTATAATTCATTATTACAAAAAGACTCGTGTAAAATTTTCTAGTGTAATTTCTACAAGTCAGTGGCTAGCGAACTATCTCTGCTCTACGTGGCCTCTTATTTCTTGAGTGGATGAATATGAATGGATCCAACTATGGGTGAACTAGAAAAGGCTATGACTCGTGGACCAGAATAATAAATAGTTTGCCCGTGACATGTCATGGGGACTAATAAATAAATATTGCATATTATTGATTACACCTTTTGATCATGTTAAGGGATGTTTTCCAAAAAGATTGTTTAAACATTAAAATAACAAGTTTTTTACTCAAACTTTATAAACTTTATGATTTTAGTGTTAAATTGTAGAAGAAAAGGCTTCATTTGGCTTGTGCCTTAGTCAAATCGAGGAATTCAAATTTCCACATCAGCAAGATGATTTGAGTTGTCGTTAGCAAGAGTGGCATGGTTAAGTCATTTAGTTAAGTCAGTGAATTCAAGTTTGTTGACACGAAGTAGAGTTGCCTATGACTTTATTGCTATGATCTAGCAACCTAGTGGATTTATAGTCAGTGAAACTCAATTATCTAAGCTCTATGCATGAATAAAGTTAGTATGAGTTCATTGAGTAGTTGTAACTATTGTTAACTCACCGGTCTCTGAGTTAACTAGTCAATTTACTAAAAATGGCCCTAGTCATGCATGCAATTTGAATTTCCTAGCTGAGTTGAGGGAAAAGGCATAATTGTATTTATTATTGTATACTAGTGAGCATACGGTGTTTACATGTAGCACGTGAGGTTTTTCTCTTGGGAATTGCAAAAGAAAATAGGAGTTTTTCTTATTCTTTAGGAGGTAATTTCCTGAGGAGTTGTGCAAGGAAATAGGAGGAGTAAGAGGCCCAGGTTTGGATAAATATTTGCTAGAGAAGACTCAGGAGGAACAGATAAATATTGTAGTGTAGGTTGAGCTTCAAGGATTTAACTTTTCATTGTAATAGATCAATTTTATCATCTTATATAATACAAATAGAGGAGGATTTATTCTTAGTTGGGTTCCCCAGTAAAAATATGGTGTTCACTATAATTGAATGATTGCATGTGTTTCTATTGTGTTGGAATTATGTTTCTGGTATGGTTATATGTTACAGATGTTGTACTTGATGGCAACACCCATGGCATGGATCTCAATATGATGAGAATTAAGAAGTACGCAGGAGAACAGTTCAGAAGATGCTTACCCGCAGGTACGCCGTGCAGGGACTGCATCCAGACACGCATGTTACCCATTCATGAGGTGCGTACCCACAGTGCACACACTTCAAGGCAGTAAAGCACGCACACGTGGGGTTCCTTATGTTTAACCCTTGGTATTTAGCCGACGGTATTGTGTTATTATGGTTTTGGCCCGTGGTATTGTTTTATATTATTATTATCATTGAGCCCCATGATCCATGATTTGAGGAAGAGCTTGCCTATATAAAGCAAAGGAGATCATTTGGCTTGTGGATGCTTTTGGGTTGAATATCTTAAGATCTGAAATATTGAGTTATTGTTTCAAAAGCTCGATCTATATGAAAGTGAAGTTGAAAGCGAATCTGTGAAGGGTGATCTCTCGAACGCTACAGCTGTGGAAGTGCGGAGGCGCCACAGAAGGCACAGTGCGAAGGCGCCATAGAAGGCACAGTGCGGAGACGCCACAGAGGCGCCACAGAAGGCGTAGTGTGGAGACGCCACAAAAGGCACAGTGCGGAGACGCCATAGAAGGCGCAGTGCAAAGGCGCAGTGCGGAGATGCCACAGAGGTGCCACAGAAGGCGCAGTGCGGAGGCGCCACAGAAGGCGCAGTGCGGAGATGCCACAAAGGAGCCACAGAAGGCGCAGTGAAGAGGTGTCACAGAAGGCGCAGTGCGAAGGCGCCACAGAAGGCGCAGTGCGGATACGCCACAGAGGCGCCACAGAAGGCGCAATGCAGAGATGCCACAGGAGACGCCACAGAGGCGCCACCGAAGGCGCAGTGCAGAGGCACCACAGAAGGTGCAGCTGTGGAGGTGCGCGGCGCCAAAGAAGGTGAAGTGCGTAGCAACGCAGGCCAGAGAAAAGGAAATTGCGTATCTGTCTTAAGATCTTTTGTTGACTGATTTTTTTGTTGATAAGGTGTTCTGGGTTTATTTTACTGTTATTGTGGATCTGGTTATCTGGGTGACTTACTGGTACTTGATGATCATTTGATGTTTATGGATCCAGTTTGAAAATTTATGAAAAGTGGTCCTTGAAAGAAAAGAAGTAGGGGGTTGTAGCTCCCCCCCCTCTCAGTATTATTTTCAACAATTGGTATCAGAGCAGGTCCTTCTGAAGAAGCTTGATCGCTTGAAGGAAGATCTTTCATCATGAGCAACTACGAGATGGAAGCATCTATCAGGCCATCGATTTTTGATGGGACAAACATCAATTATTGGAAGGTAAGAGTTACTGCATATCTTCAATCTCTTGGTACGGATGTTTGGGATATCATAGAGACAGGCTACACATTTCCTTCAGCTACTCCTACAGATGCGGCCGAAAAGAAGAAATATGAAACAAATGCTAAAGCAGTCAATACTTTGCCGGGATGCTTATCTCAAATAGAGCTTGTGAAGGTTATGCAATATAAATCAGCAAAAGAAATATGGGACAAGATTGGCTTGAGCTACGAAGGAGATGAATAGGTAAAGTGTGCTAAACTTCAAACTCTCAGGATTCAGTATGAGAATCTCAGGATGTATAATGATGAAAGTGTGGCTAACTACTTTCTTCGGGTAGATGAGATTGTTAATTGCATGAAAAATTTGGGTGCAGAAATAAAAGAGGCTATTGTGGTTGAAAAGGTTCTAAGGTCATTGTCCCCAAAGTTTGAATCTAAAGTATCTGCAATTGAAGAAAAGGAAAATATATGAATTCTTACTATGTCTCAGCTACATGGAATTCTAACTGCTTATGAAATGAGAAAGAGAGGTCCATCAGATAGAAGAGAAGCTGCTTTCAAGGTGTCAGGCAAAGGAGATTATTATGAAGCAAGTCACGTACTAGAAGAAGAAGAAGTAGAATCAAATTTTGTCAGAAATCTTCAAAGGGGTTCTGGAAGGTTCAGAGGTAAGTTACCTTTTAAATGCTTTGCTTGTGGAAGAGTAGGTCATTATTCTGCAAAATGTCCTTATAAGAATAAAGGAAAGGAACCTGCTAGGGAACAAGAAACAGGGTGCAAATAAGAAAAGCTACTACACTCATGAAGATAGTGATGGTCTATCAAATAGTGATGAAGATGAACAAGGTAATGAATATAAACTGTCAATGGCATTTGAAGATGATGATTATATGGATGCTATAGATGTGGATAACCTTTTTGAAGAAATTACTAGACTCAAGAGATGTATAGAAGAAAAAAATATGATCATTGATACTCTACAATTTCAAATTGATGAAAAGGAAAAACATTTTGAAAAGTTAGAAGGTGAAATTGTTGCTCTTAGAAAAGAGATTGAGAAAACAGAAGCTATTAATCTTAAGTTTGTCAAAGGATCTGAAACTCTGGATGAGATTATCAATGTACAACGTTCTCCTCTAAACAAGACAGGTCTGGGCTATAATGGAGAAACTTCTAAAGCATCCACTTCAAA
>APFE031228416.1:80195-104268 GCA_000404065.3 Pinus taeda
AAAGTGGTCCTTTGAAAAGAAGTAGGGGGTTGTAGCTCCCTTTCAGGAGAGACTGGAAAACGAGAGAGAGTTGTAGCTCTCAGCAGGTTGCAGCCTGCGTACTGGTAAAGGACTGCAACAGTACAAGACCATTGTAAAAGGAGTTTCTAATTTGAAAGAAGATAGAGACATATTGCAGCAGGTGGTTTTCACCCACATTGGGTTTCCACCTTATATCTGGTGTTCTTTGATTTGACTGTCTGTTTTTCTTTCTCATTATTTTATGGTACTGATATGAAAAAATAATTCAAAGTGTAAATAAGGAAGATTTGTTAAAAGAACTAGATAATACTGATTCAGCCCCCCTCTCAGTATTATTTTCAACATATTGTACGTTTTCCTTTCTATCGATTGAGTAGAATAAATTTGTGTCTATTGATTTCAATTTTATTCCATTAGAAGCTAAAAATTTCGAGTTATTTCTACATTATATGAAAGTTATTGAAAAATAAATAGAAACTAGGTTCCTAATAGCTGATTTGTGATGTAGGAATTTTCTTTAGTGCATGAACAATGTCTTTCAATGGATTGAGGCTTGAGTATGAATTGGAGGGAACCTCAAATTTTTGTGCTTGGAAGAAAGAATGGAAGTTGTGTTGGATGAAAATGGAGTATTGGAGTACACACAAACGAGTATTCCAAAACAAGAAGCATCAGATGCACAACAACTGACTCACTGTAATAAATACACATTAAAAGTTAAGAGGAATATCCTAGAGGTAGTCAAAGATAATGTGGTTTCAAATTTGAAATGCTAGGAGACTCCATTTTCAATGTGAAAAATTCTCATGGATCTATTCCAAAGCAACAATGATGCCCATAAATTGCTACTGAGATATAAACTTAGGAACATTCGAATGGGTAAAAATGAAATTGTTGTTCAATACCTATCCAGATTCACTGAGGTGAGAGATGAATATCAAGGAGTTGGAGAAAATGTGCCATCATGTGAACTTTTGAGATTATCATGACTTGGCCTTCTGAAATCTTAGCACAACTATCCAAATTTAGTTAATGAAAGAGACAAACTCCCAAATTGGGAGAGACTTTGGTTTGACTTGGTGTAGGAGGAGATCAGAAGAAACACTAGAGATGGAGTCTTATCTAGATTTGAGGAGGAAGAATATTGAGCTCTAGTTCACAAAAGAAATAATTCCAAAGGCAATAAGTCAAAATGGCAAGGCAGAATCTAGAAAGAACCATGGGAAGAAGAAAGAGATCACTAAAATCAAATGCTTTCACTACCATGGGTATGGGCACTATGAAACCAAGATTCCACATAAGAAAACTAGTAAGGAGGTTGCAATAGTAGGAGGAGGAGATGCGATCACATCACAATTTGAGTTGGATTTCACCCTCATTTCTTTGATGGAAAGCACAATAAGAGGGAGTGAGTGTTACCTAGACTTTGGTGCATCACATCATATGGTAGAAAATAAGGAGTTCTTCAGCAACCTAGAGGAGAAGGACCTACAATTACCCATATAGCTTGGAGATGAGGGGAGATATAGTACCAAAGGGATTAGCACTATCACCTTTAAGAGGGAGTCAGGCTCTCATCTTCACCTAAAGAATGTAATGTATGTATAATGTGTCCATGTAGTAGGTGAGGATTTTCTATTCGGAATTGTGCAAGCAATTTGGAGCTTTTCCTATTCTTTAGGAGCCAATTTCCTCAGGAATTGTACAAGTAAATAGGAGAAGGAGGCCTAGATTTGGCTCAGTATTTTCCAGAGTAGACTTAGGAGATATTTTCCAGAGAAGACTCAGGAAGAGGAGATCAATATTTCAGTGCAGGTTCAGTTTCAAGGATTGAAATTGTCATTGTAATAGATCAATTTTCTCATATGATATAATACAAATAGAGGAAGGGTTTTTCCCAATTGGGTTTCCTAGTAAAACTATTGTGTTTATTGTGACTAAATGATTGCATATGTTTTTATTGTATGTTTTTCTTTTCGTAGATCGAGTAGAATAAATTTGTGTCTTTTTATTTCAATCTGATTTCATTAGCAGCTACAAATTTCGATCTATTTCTACCTATAGTGGAAGAAACGTACACCTATAGTAAAAATTTTAAAACACTTTTTTATTTCAATTATTAAAATTTTGATGCTTTGATGTCCATATGAGAAGGCATCCAACAATGTATATAAGGCACCTAAGTCAATAGAAGTAAGAGGGGAGGGAACAATTGTAGCTCAAAATTCAACTAAGAATTCTCAGCACCTCAAAAGCTCAATCAACCCCACCCAACAAGAATCAAGATATTCTTCGATCATTCGATCTAGTCATCCCAGCTAGCCCACCTTAAAGGAAGACTAAGAATTTGAGATTTATAATTCTCAAAAGTAATCAACATAAACGTTGTGAAATGCAATTATTCAATAAATAAAAAAATCACTTTGAATAGAATTTGGGCTTAGATATTCATTCAATTAGGTTCAAAATAGTGTTTTTGGAGAATTATCTATGATAAGATGAGAAAACAATGTTGTAGGAACATTTCAATTGATTATTGCTCTATGTAGTTGCTAGCGCTCTCACGGGTCTATTTAACAACTACCCATTACAAAAGAATTTATGTAGGCACAAAGAAAAAGTTTAGCAAATGAAAACCATTTTCACATTATCCATTTGATGAGATACATGTCTTGCTCGACAGGGACTTGTTGCTTGGCAACCATTCTTTTTATAATAGTAATGTTTGAATAACCATTCTATTAGTTTCATGGTTTGAATCAATAATTTGACCTGAAGATCTAATGATTATAATCAACCTTATGATTCTATCCAATATAACCTTACTACTACACTACTCATTCTATTTGGAGTTATGATTTTTTGTGATGAGTAAGTTGATAGAAGTTATTCTAAATTGATATGCTTTCTTAACAACAACAAAAAAATATGTAAATCCATATAAGAACATGAGGCGTTGATTCTTTTCTTTATTTTTTAAAGTAAAACATTTAAATTGAAATGTCTGTAACTATCCAACTTTATTTTTCTATTATTATTACAATTTCTAGTATCTATGAGTCCAAATGTCTTAAGTGTCTAATGCATATGTTTAATACTCACATGTTTATGAGTTACATATGGAAATATGTTATCCAAAATCTTATTTATCTATTCAAGAAATTTGTTATTGAAAAAATATCGCTTTCAAAATATAGGCCCAAAATTTTTAGTATCCAAAAGTTAGATCCAAAAAAAATCAATATTGAAAAGTTGCATATGGAAAAAGTGGGATGAGAGTGAGAAATGACAATTGAACCAAGGTTATTTATAGGTTTCGGCCAAAATGATCACATCATATGTTCACAATGGGTTATTTTTGTAGCAGACAAAAAAATGGAAAAGATTTTCAACCAAAAGTACTAGATTTTTAGCCCAGCTTTTTTTAATATCTGGGTGGGAAAAAAAAATCGGCGGAAAAAATTATCACTTTCGACCAAAAAGTTGCAACTCTGTAACCTCTCACATATTTTCACCCTTCTCCAATTTTGGAATGGTTAAATTCCATTAAATATAGTGAATTTACTTTCGAAACTAACACCAACATTTGCAAAATTGAATATACTTTCACTAGATATAAATTTTATGGCATTTCAATGATATTTTCTAGTTTTAACTAATTTTTTAATAAAATGTGTATAAAATGTTTTTGAAGGTCATTATGATTTATTGAAATCAAAATTTTGCATCTTACAAAATACACAGTGAAAAAATATGGAAAATTTATGGTGCATTATGTTGGTCCATCCTCTTTAATGGATATTTTTTATATTTTTTAGTTTTTAACTAATGTGATGAGAAACATGGTGCTTTGTTAAACATATTCAAAATCTACAATTTTTACAGATTGGTTCAACTCAAAAAATTAATAGTAATTATGATATGCATTTGTTAGCTTCATAAATATAGTCATACCGAGATAGAGTCTATTTAGATTGTTGTAGCATATTTATTTTTCAAAAACATAAGGTTATAAAGGAATACAATGGGGCCAAGAAACATGACTTTTTATTAATCCCTTCATTTTTAAAGAGCACACAGTTAAATAATTTCTAAGTTGACATACCAAACGTGAATAAAAAAATTCTAAAAACTAAGCAATAGAAAGCTAATAAAATTTATGACAAGTTTTATTTTTATTGTTAAATGAAATTCTAAATAGAAAAATTACTTTTGCTTACCGAAAGTTGAAAAAATTTTAAAAATGATATTTTTTTCTCAAAAAAGGGCCAAAAGTGTAACCCAACTTCACATTTTCACCAAGTTTTTTTTGTTTTTTTAATTAGCTTATTTTGAAAGTTTTGTATATGTCTTTATATTGGGTTACATGGAACGGTGTAAGTGAGACACTATGAGATGCTTGTCAACCAATATAAGGTTCTCACTCAACTTTGAAATTTCCTTCCTGTTGACACCTAATCCTTGTGAATGGGTCAATTCATGTAAATAGATAAATAGGAAATATGAACAGTCATCGGGAGACGAACTGAACAGTCTCTCCCTCATGTATATAATGAAGACTTACCTAATGGAACAAAACAGTCGAATCATTTTTGCCTTATGGAGTTACTGCCTGGCCTGACATGGTATTAGAGCTAGCTCCTTTTTTTAGCTCTTATGTCCCTTGTAACTCCCTAGTCTGCTCTCCATATATCTGAGCTGCTCCTCCATATAATTAGATGCTCCTGACATGGTAGCTACCCCCTCCACTGTCACTGCCAGGTCTAAACACTGCTTTAAACGTTTCATAAAAGGCGTTGTCCATACTATCCATACTGCCCCACTGTCCAGCATCATCCATACTGTCCATACTGTCCATGTGCATTAAATTTTTTTTGAAAGGCCTGTGATTATACTCTTTGGCGATTTTGTTTCTCCATTTGCCTTGCTATGGTGGTATGCACTGGTTCACATCGAGCATTTCAAAACCCATTCAGACCACAACCTTTCATTGCCTCTTAGTCCTATCTCCCAGTTGCCTCATCAATTCTAATTTTTGACAGCTCTATGCCCTAGAGAAAGTGTTGTTTTCTGTTGGTATCTGTTAAATTTAGAATTTTGGAATAAAACTGCGCATTCAGAGGAGAGTTCTGTGAAAATATAAGATCAATGTTCTGTTAAGGAAGAAGCAATCGATGAATGCTTCCGCTAGCCCAAAAACATATGAAGCTCGGCCCCTCGCGTGGCCACAAAGGGCATTCGATCAGCGGCGATGGCCCCTCATAATAGGCTGATATTGAATAAACCGACCACTTAAAGCAACCTTCTACCATGGTGATGAGCTAAGGTTAGAAGGGTGAAGATCACTTCTTGTTGGTAGCTATATTTGAAGTCCTCTTTGAAATCCCTATGAAGTTTAATTTTACATCTTTATATCTTAATTTAAGAAGTCCGAATTGTTTTCTGTATGCAAAACAAGTGATACAAGCCCTTTCTTGAAGTCTAAGTTCTGAAATTTGTATTATCTTCATATGAGATACTATCATACACTTGATTCTCATACACAATAACTAAGATCTAGGACTCTTCTGCTTCAAAATCCGAAGTTCATTCGAAAGGTATGATTAAAACATAAATGCGAGTCTCCCTTGAAAGTTGAGATATAATACAAGACTTAAGTTCTGGGGAAATTTGAGATGTATGATTTGATACAAACAAAGGTGTGACAATGCGAGATATTGAACAGTAATTCTTTACTCCTGGACTATGATGCAAGATTCTTCTTGGTACAAATGTAATTCAATTACTCCTGGACTATGATGTGTCAGGCCTTTTACCGGACGCAGTGCTTTATGCTGTTGAGGGTATTTTTTTGACTTAGTATACTACCATATTCTATACTTTAACGTTGTGCAGATGAATGTGAATTGATATTTGAGTTTGCTGTCCAGTCACATCAGAACTATATTTTTTTTCCATTAAGAGTAAAAGTTTTGCAGCAGAAGTTTTTTTGCTACAGTATGCATTCAATCATATCCATGGTGGGAATAATTCTCAATGGCAAGGAGAACTATCCTGAATGGTCCCGGATGATAAAACACACCCTCATTTTCAATGAGTTGTGGAAAGGAGTTTGTGTAGGAGACGGAGATAATGAACTAGTACATCCTACCTCAGACAAAGAGCTCATCATTTGGGAAAAGAAGAACATCAAAGCTTATGCATTAATCCTAGAATCTATAAATGAAGAGGTGAGTTTCCATATTTTGTCATATTCAACTGCCTTTGAAGCCTTACAAAAGTTGAAAGAACTCTATGTCTCACATTTTGCACTTGAAGTTGTTCAACTCATGATTAAACTCTTCACTCTTGAACTACAAAATAATGATCCTCTTGCTCTTTCATCTAAAGTAAAGTCTATAATGCATGATATCAAATCCACTAAGGTTGAATTGGATATTCCTCTTATCGCTTTTCTCAAGGCACTTTATCCTACTTACTCCAATTATCTTGAGGCATTGCAAGCAAATGGAAATCTCAAAGATATAACCTTTGACTCTCTTGTGAAAAAGTTTTCTGAAAGAGAGAAAGCTTTTGGAAAGAAGACAGCCCCTGAATCTTCTAAAGAGGCTGTGTGCCTTGCTCATAAAGAAAAGCATCCTACTCAAGATTCTTCAAGAGGAAGAGGAAGATATTTCAGAGGCAGGGGGGGTAGACATTATCAAGGAAAAAAAGCAGATTTGCACTGTATTCACTACAAAAGAAATGGATCACATGATGCCTCTACATGCAAGCTACCATGGGACAAAATTGAGCAGAAAAGAAACCAATAGAAAGGTAAAACTGATGATACAGACAAAGGTAAAGCACTTGAATTTGCTCACTATGTTGTGGCACAATGTAATATTGGAGTAAATGAAGATTTACTTATTGCGTCACTTGCTTCTTGGAAAAATGATTGGTTGCTTGATTTAGGAGCAACCTACCACATGACTCATCGAAAATATTTTTTTGAAGATTTCATTGACAATGTTGATGGAGCAGTATACTTTGAAGATCAATCAAAAATCAAGCCATCAGGGCTTGGCACAATCAGGCTTAAACTGCATGGTCTTCCAAACTTTCTTCTACATCATGTTCTATATCTCCCACAGCTCAAAAGAAACTTGTAGTCCTTCATCCACATCAGCTAGCAAGGTCACTCCATTCATATGTTTGATGGCAAGCTTGAGGTAAGAAAAGCATCTGACCACTCACTTTTCATGAGGGGAATATAAGAAGAAAGGCTTCTCAAATTGCAAGGAACCTCTGCTCATGCACATCATTTATCATACAATTCTCATCATGAAGAAGGTACACTTCCATAAAGTTTATTATGGCATGCTAGATTTGGACATTTGAACTATGATAATCTCCGCTTGTTGAAGAAAAATGGTGTTGCTGGTTTGCCTACAATTCCTAGGAAACTTAAGCAATGTGACGCTTGCATTCTAGGAAAGCATAGAAACAGTCTTTTCATGATTCACATTCAATAGCACATAGAAAAATTGAACTCATTCATTCAGATTTATGTGGTCCAATGCCTGTTCCTTCTGCAAATGGAAATAAATATATCATGACATTTATTGATAACTACACCAGAATGTGTTGGGTTTATTTATTGAAGAACAAATCTAATGCTTTTCAAACATTCAAGAATTTTCATAAATGGATTGAAAATGATGCACAATCTCATATTGGGTCCATTCGCACTGATAATGGATAAGAATACACATCAAATGAATTTGAAAACTATCTTCGCCAACATGGGATCAAACATCAAACAACTGTGTCTTATAATCCCCAACAGAATGGTGTAGCTGAAAGAATGAATAGGACAATCTTAAATATGGTACGATCCATGCTCTTCTTCCAAAATGTAAAGATAATGTTTTGGGCTGACGCTGTTTTATGTGTTGCATATATAAAGAATAGATGTCCATCTAATGCTATTAGAAACAAGACTCCATATGAAATGTGGTATGGACATGTTCCTTCGGTAAAGCATCTCAGGGTCTTTGGTTCCACCTGTTATGCCTTGATACCAAAGGTACATAGAAACAAACTTGGTGCTAGAAGTCGTAAGTGTATCTTCCTAGGGTATTCAAACACCTCCAAAGCATACCGCCTCTATGATGAAGTAAATAAGAAGTTTGTTGTATCTAGAGATGTAATTTTTCTTGAATCATCCAAAACTGATAATGTTGTTGAGCGGCAACTTGATCGCTGTGATAGATTCGCAAAAGCAAAATCATTTCAAGAATTTGATAATCAGATTCCACATCTTGAAGGGGGGATTCCTATACTAGATCAACATGTGGAATCTACTTCTGAAGAACACTCTCCCCCACATGAAACTCCAACACAGATGATGCTTTAAGTGATGTAATTGATAGAATTGGGAGACTCAATCTTGATTCAGTCCCAACTCAATCAACGGAGCAGCCTGGACCATCTCATAAAGGTCCTCCAAAGTGGTTGACAAAGACACTTGAAAGTGTTCATCCTGATGAAGTTGGAAAGACAGGAACCAGAAATTCAAATTGACAAAATGGAGGTGATGTAGATGACTCTAATTCACCTGTTGATATGGATGTGTCTTATGATTGTGAATTGAACTTGTCTACAGATTTTGAACGAACTTCCTTCAAAGAAGCTGCTTCTCATGATGAATGGAAAGAAGCGATGCAAAAGGAGTATGATGCCCTCATAAAGAATGGCGTTTGGAAGCTGGTTGATCCTCCATTAGGAACCAAACCAATTGGCTGCAAGTGGGTCTACAAGAACAAGTATAAAACTGATGGCTCACTTGACAAGCACAAAGCTAGGCTTGGGGCAAAAGGTTTTGCACAGAAAGAAGGGGTCGATTACGAGGAGACTTTTCCCCCACAGCGAAATGGGCTACCATCTGAACACTCTTTGCCCTAGAAGCTCAGAACAGTTGGAAAGTCCATCAAATGGATGTAAAAACTGCTTTCTTGAATGGAGATCTAAAAGAGAATGTTTTTATGTCCCAGCTTGAAGGATTTGTTGTGAAAGGACATAAACATAAAGTATGCAAACTTGTGAACTCCTTGTATGGCCTCAAACAAGCACCGCAAGCCTAGTACGAAAAACTAACTGAGCATCTTCTGAAACTCAATTTCAAACATTATGATCTTGATGATGCAACTTTATTTGTCAAGAAAGTTGGCAAAACAGTTGTATATATTGTGGTATATGTAGATGATCTTTTGATGACAGGGAAAAATGAAAGCTATATTGCATCCATAAAGAAGGAACTAGGGAAAATTTTTGAAATGACTGATTTGGGCTATGTTCATTACTATCTTGGTATTGAAGTAACCCAACATCCAAAGTCCGTATTTCTTTCTCAAAAGAAGTACATTGGAGCTCTGTTGAACGGGTTTGGCATGACAGAATGCAATCCTCTTACTACTCCAATGGAACAAAACTTAAAGCTCACATCTATTGAAGGAAAAGAATTTGAGGATGCAACATAGTATAGACAGCTTGTAGGAAGTCTCAACTACCTAACTACTACCAAACCAGACATTTCGTTTGTTGTTGGAATCCTTTCCAGGTTTATGCAAAAGCCTTGTGAGGGACATTGGTCTACTGCAAAAAGAGTTTTAAGGTACTTGAAGGGAACTCAAGACTTTGGAATAAAGTATACACAGGTGGACAACTTCAGCTTGATTGGACACTCTGATTCAGATTTCGATGGAGACAAAGAAACTGGGGTATCTACTTCAAGATATGCTATGAGTCTTGGATCAAGAGCTGTCTCTTGAAGATCACGCAAACAATCAGTTCCAACAGATTCCACAACAGAAGCAGAATACGTGGCAGCAGCTGAAGCAACAAAAGAAATTGTGTGGCTCAGGAAAATTCTTGAAGATTTGCAAGTAAAACAGTACAATCAACTCCACTCATGATTGACAATACCTCTGCAATAAAGTTGGCCAAAAACCCAAAGTTCCATGATCGAACAAAGCACATCAATACTAAATATCATCTGATTCGACATCATGTTGAGGCCAAAACAATCCGTCTCCGTCATTGTTCCACTAATGAGCAAATTGCAGGCATCTTCACCAAAGCGCTTGCAAGAGAAAAGCTTGAACGATTCAGAATGATGCTTGGACTCACTAACATCCCTTCAGATTAAGGGGGGAAATGTTGACACCTAATCATCAGGATTGGGTGAATATAATGTAAATAAATAATAAGTAATATGAACAGTCATCGAGAGATGAAGTCAACAGTCTCTCCCTTATGTATATAATGAAGACCAACCTAAAGGAATAAATCACGAAACAATTTTGCTTTGAGGAGTTACTGTTTGGCCTGACAGATAGGCATTTGGAAAACACACTGGGCAGATACGCAATTACCCAAGTAAGATCAATTTTCTCATTGGTCAAAGTTCAGCAAGAGGAAATTGAATCATAGGGAGAGTTGCAGGTGAAATAAGGAGAGGGCATCAGCATCAGTCAGGGGTGCGAGAGCAGCAGAAGATGCAGAGCAAACGAGGGACAATGCTGAGGCTGTGACACTGCGATTGATGTTGGGACTGCGCAGTCCCTATGCAAAAGCTAACGCGATGAGACGTAGAGGGGGCAACAGATCCTCTCCAGAGTCGGAATTTCGCTGAAAAACATGAGAATATCGTCTGTAATATTTCTCACAGAAATTCTTCTTCGATTCTACTAGATGTATCTTGTACATGAGACTTTTGTTGGAGATCAATAAAGAAACCCTCATTTGTTGCACCGGTTTTCCCACATTGGTTTTTCCGGGGACAATTGTCCAAAAATAACTGTCATTGTGATTATACTTGTGCTAGTATTTTTCTTTGCCTTTACTTTCCGCAGTATTTTAATTGTGAAGGTTGCAGTAGAATTTATTTCAATATTTGTTGTAGAAACACTGTGAATAACTTATTTCTGAATAATAAGTAGAAGAAATAATATCAGTAACAGCAGTTAGATTTCTATTTAGGAATTTTCACATGATATCAGAGATGAGTTAAGTAGGAGTGCAGACCGGAAGAGCCAGCGTTGAAGAGAAGAAGGGAATTCGAAATTGCTGCATAGGCAGAAAATCGAATCCCTAGAGCAATTGGGCAGTCCAGTCTAAGAGTGCAAAATTTTCATAGGAAAATCTCTCTCTGAAAGAGTTGACAAAGAGGAAGATTTTCAGATCGAAGGTTGCCAGTGACATGTTAGTTTTTAGTAGCATGGGAAGTGCTCTAGCCCTGAAAATTTGTGGATAGCATAAAGCACATGAGTTCTAAGAACCCAAAAACCATTTGGTGAAATTCCACCTGGATTGTATTTTATTAAAATAATTAATATTTTTAATAGAGTTCCTAAGTCTAAACTTAGGGAAATTAAAATATTAATGGGTACTAATCAAAATATGGGTGAGAATGATCTAGAAGGCAGATCAAGTCATGTTTTAATCTTAGCCATTGATTAGAGACTTAATCTCGGCCGTCGAAGACCCAACAAGAAAAGTATAAAATGGAGGCTTGGGGTTCATTTGGAAATACACACGGAGAGAACGAATTGATCTGGAGTTCAATTTCTAGGGCTAGGAAGCTGAGAATTCGAACTAAGTGATCATTCTGCAGCAGAGGGGCAGGGATAGTTCAGGAGTACTAGACAAAGAGGCGGAGAGACACTGGTGGAGGCAGTGCAACAACTAGAAGGACTGATGTTGTACCAATATGGGCCCATGCAGGCCTGACGTAGAGCCAGAAGGCCAGCGCGGAAGCAGAAGTTGCCCTCACGCAGAAAGCTGGAACTGCCAGGAACTGTCGGAACAGCAAGGAGAGCTGACACAGAGGCAGCGCAGTAGCCGGGAAAGCTGATGTAGAAAATCTGTCGGAACTGACGGAACAACCAGGAGAGTTAACGCGGAGGGTAGAGAAGGTGATGCAAAGCTAGCACAGAAATAGTCGGGGTTAGCCAGTCTTGTGCTGGATCAACTGGAATTCTGCCAAGTGAAGTGAGGTAAAACTCACTTAGATTTTCCGTCAGTATTTTCTTTGTAAAGGATTGCTAGATGAGCATCCTATATTTGTATTCAAATATTTCTCCTGCATAATAATAAACCCTCAGAGCTGCTACACTGATTTTCCCGCAATGGGTTTTTCCAAGGACTATTCTGTCCAAAATAAGTGTGTCCTATGTATCTTGTTCTTTGCTCTGTTTTACGTTTCATGAGATCAAATATTTAATAAGTGTAGGTTGCAGAAGTAATTTGCTTCAGTATTCAGAAGAATAACTTGATTAATGTATATTAAAAAATCAAGTAGGTGAGGTAGATTCAGATTTGCTGTAGTAGGGGTTCCTTCGAGTCTAGGAATTTTCACATGGTATCAGAGCATTGATTTTGAAACAAAAAAAACAGATCAAGTGCTCAGTAGTGAGGCAGAAAGCTACACTTGGCAGCAATTTGAATCCCCTTGAAGGAATTTCGTAGTCCTTGCTGAGAAGCAGATCCGAGGAAATCTCTCTCTGAGTGAGACGACAAAGAGGTACGATTTCCAGTTCGTGAGTTTGCAGAGGCAAGGGGAGTGACGTAGAGCCTCAGCGCAATGCTTGAACAGCAGCTAAGTAGTGCTAAGGAGTGACTAGAGGAGTCAGTTCGACAGTTGGGTGAGATGGCATCACATGGGCTCAGAGATCAGGATAGGTTGGACAAAGCCTCTAACTACGTCATATGGAAAACCAAAATCTTAGCTATTCTGGAGGAATATGATCTCGAGGCCTACTTCAAAAGTGTTGTAGTTGATCCTGCTGACAACGATTAAAGAAGAAGTACAAAGTCGAGCAAGGGAAGGCGAAGAGGCTCATTCTCAATGGAGTTCGAGATCATGTGGTCTCACACTTGCAGAGCAAGGATACAACCCGAGAGATGTGGGAAGCCTTGTCTTCTCTGTATGAAGGCTCTTCCACACAACAAAAGATGTATGTAGAGCAGAAGTTGCAGCGGACCTCGATGCCGAAAAGAGAAGGGGTGAACCTCTACCTTCAACGACTTTAGAACACTAGAGACTAGCTTGTTGTAGTGGGGTCCACTCCTCAGCCAACCGCGATGTGAGGATAGACCTGAATGGAGTCTCAGATGAATGGCAAGTTTCCGTCCAAAGCATATTGAGCAGAGAAAAACTATCTTCAAGGGAGGAGATGTGGGTGGCTCTTCAACAGGAGGAGTTAAGGAGGGACCTAAGGAAGGTCAACCTAAGTGGCAACAATGGGAGTGGCACAAAGACGAAGGAGAAGAAGGAGAACGCAGCTCTAGCATCGAAGGGACAGCAGAAGTCGAAGCGAAAGAAGGACATTTCGAAGGTCGAATATTTCAGTTGTGGCGAGATGGACCACTATGCATCCAAGTGTCCTTTGAAGAAAAAGGACAAGGATGAGAAACATGATCCTAAGGCTACTTCAGCAAAAGATTGACGAGGATAAGTTTGACATGAGTGCCCACGCATCTCCAAGTGGGAGATGGGGGGATATTGAGTTGTAGTGGAGAGGACTACATGTGGGCAGGATCCTTGAGGAGTCCACCTCTTGGATCAATTCCTTGCTACGGGAGCCAAAGTTTCAGCAGTAGCGAGATGGACTTAGTGTCAGATGATGCAGTGGATTGTTTGGAGAACAGATACAGTAGCTTGGGACCAGAGACTGATCAGCGAAAAGCAAGGTTGGCAGTAGTGCAGTTGACACAGTGCAAGAGTCAGCAACAACGCAGAGGATTCAAAGGGTCAGCAACAGTCAGATTCCAACATTCATTATATTGTGCTGAACACAATTAAGTTCAACTGATTTTGGATGTTTTTTAGTTACTTCTCTCAGCAACTGAGTTGCAGTACGGATGCAGTGCTAGCAACATAGCAGATGCAGCGTTTGAAAGGGAGTTGTAGTACAGATGCAGCGGTTGCAGTGGCAGTGTCAAGGGCAGCAGTACAGTGGCAGTAGCAGCAGCAGCACAGTGTTGGTGGAACACCAGTGCAGAAAGGAGGTGCTTCAAAACCAGAGTAGCATGCAGGTGGACATTGTTGCTAGAGCACTTTCTTCGCTAAGAGGGAGTGTTAGTTTTTGGTAGCATCGGAAGTGCTCTAGCCATTAAAATTGGTGGAGAGGCTAAGGCACATGAGTTCTAAAGAACCCAGAAACCGTTTGGTGAAATTCCACCCGGATTGTATTTTATTAAAATAATTAATATTTTTAATGGAGTTCCTAAGTCTGAACTTAGGGAAATTAAAATATTAATGGGTATTAATCAAAATATGGGTGAGAATGATCTAGAAAGCGGATCAAATCATGTTTTAATTTTAGTCATTTATTAGAAACTTAATCTCGGTCGATTGAAGACTCAACAAGAAAAGTATAAAAGGCTTGGAATTCATTTGGAAATACACTCGGAGAGAACGAATTGATCTGAAGTTAGATTTCTGGGGTTAGGGAGCTGAGAATTCGAACTGAGTGTCATTCTGCAGGAGAGGGGCAGGGATAGTTCGGGAGTATTGGACAGAGAGGCAGAGAGACACTAGTGGAGGCAATGCAGAAGCTAGAAGGATTGACGTTGAGCCAATCTGGGCCCATGCAGGCCTGACATAGAGCCAGAAGGGCCAGCACAGAAGCAGAAGTTGCCCTCGCACAGAAAGCTGATAATTGTCGGGAACTGCCCAAACAGCTGAGAGAGGTGGCGTAGAGGCAGCGCAGTAGCCGGGAGAGCTGATGCAAAAAAGTTGTTGGAACTGCCAGAATCATCAAGAACTGTTGGAACTGCCGAAATAGCAGGGAGAGGTGACACAGAGGGAAGAGAAGGTGATGCAGGGTTGATGCAGAGCCACAGCAAAAATAGTTGGGTTTAGCCAGTCTTGTGCCGGATCTAATGGAATTTTGCCAAGTGAAGTGAGGTAAAACTCACTCAGATTTTCCGCCAGTATTTTCTCTGTAAAGGATGCTAGATGAGCATCCTATATTTGTATTCAGATATTTCTCCTGCATAATAATAAACCCTTAGAGTTGTTGCACTGGTTTGCCCGCATTGGGTTTTCCCGAGGACTATTGTGTCCAAAAATAAGTGTGTCCTATGTATCTTGTTCTTTGCTCTGCTTTCTGTTTCATGAGATCAAATATTTAATAAGTGTTGGCTACAAAAGTAATTTGCTTCAGTATTCAAAAGAATAACTTGATTAATGTATATTAAAAAATCAAGAAGGTGAAGTAGATTCTAATTTGCCACAGTAGGGGTTCCTTCGAGTCTAGGAATTTTCACATGACAAAGGGAGCAGCGCATAAGCTTCAGCACAGAGCAATCTTCAGGTGAAGACGCAGTTTTTCTGCAGCAGTTGCTGGGACAGAAAAGCGTAAGAAATCTATAGGAAAAATCGCAAAAATAAGGATGGAAAATCAAGATGTCTCTGAATTTGCTTCCAGATTGGAAGAAGAATTCGCACGCTTGTCAAGTTCAGCTCAATAGATGTTTGGTATATTGATAGCGGGGCATCAGCGCATATGACTGGAGTACAGGAATATTTCTCGAGCTGTCAAGAAGAGCAAATGGACTTCCAGATTACTATGGGAAACAGAACAAAGTGTACTCCAGTGAGGAAAGGCACCATAGCATTTCAGACGGAAGCAGGAACCAGCGTCTAAGCCACTAATGTTCTGCATGTGCCTGGGTTAGTGTTGATTTTTGGGTGGCATCGGATGTGCTCTAGCTCTAAAATTTTGTGGAGGGGCTAGAACATATGTAATCTCCAAGACCCTAAAATCATTTGGAGAAATTCCACCCGGATTGTATTTTATTGAAATAATTAATATTTTTAACGGAGTTCCTGAGTTTAAATTTAGGAAAAAAAAAAATATTAATGGGTATAAATGAAAATATGGGTGAGAAGTTTTTAAGAGATGAGGATCAGGTCTAATATAATCTTAGCCATTGATTAGAGACTTAATCTCAGTCATTGATTTCTCAACAGGAAGAGTATAAATGGAGGCTTGGGGTCAGTTGGAAAGGATACACAGAGAGATTGAGGAAATCGATTTTCTGAGGTGAGAAGTTCTCAGGAGGGAATTTGATTGGGGAGATCTTGCAGCTCAGGGGCAGTGATAGTTCGGGAATATAGATAGAGAGGCGGAGTGAAGCTTGTGGAAGCAGTGCAGCAGCGAGGAGAGCTAACGTTGGGCCAGTCTGGGCCCACGCAACCTTGATGCAGAGCCAGAAGTGTCAACGCAGAGGGAGAGAGATGCCTTCCACGCAGAGTGTCACACAATGGGCAGAAGAGTTGATGCAGAGCCTCAGAGAGCTCCACGCAGGCCCACACAGTTATTGTGAAGGGGCAGCGCAGTTGTAGCCGAGGCTAGCCAAATTTGCTGCCAGATCAACCGGAATCTGTCGGGTGAAGTGAGGTAAAATTCACTCAAGATTTCTGCCATTGTATTTCTCTATCACTGGTTTGTCGGGAGGGAAACCACCATTTGTATTTAGAACTTCTACTTAATAATAGAAAACCCTCAGAGTTGCTGCACCGATTTTCCTGCATTGGGTTTTTCCAAGGACGTTTAGTCCAAAAATAAGTGTGTCCTCTGCATGATTGTCTCATTTATTGTTTAGTACTTGATCTGTATATTGGTGTAGGTTGTAGTGTATTTGCATTTAATATTTTTTGAATATTTCTGAAAATAACTTGTCAAATGAAAACACGAGTAGGTAATGCAAATCAGTTTACTGCAGTAGCATTTCTGACTAGTTAGATTTAGAAATTTTCACGTGGTATTAGAGCAATTGCAGATCAAGGAGGACTAAAGTCGTCAACGAAAGGACAGAGGAAAATGTGTGTTGAAGACAGTTGTCCCGAGAGACAGTATAGTTTCTGGCCGAGAGAGCAGAGGAGGGGTGACGCAGTCACCAAGGGAGGCTCACGCAAAGCCTGCATCAACGTGATTGGGTGACGTTGTTGTTGTAAAGGGCAACGCAGTGGTTACTGGGCCAGCGCAAAGACTATTGAGTCTCATTTCCAATTGTCGTGGCTAGAGGTGCAGCGCAGATTTCATCTGGAGTTGTTGGTGGGGTGTTCGTTCTGTTAGTGCAGAACAGTACCTAGAGGGGCAGAAGCAAAGTAGAGGGAATTAGTTCCTCAGAAGATTTCTTGCCAACAAATCTAGATCCAGTGTTGAGCAACAACAAAGAAAGATTAGAGAGGGGTGATTCAATAGTCGTTGGCAAAAGGATTTCCGTGAAGGAAATCGAACTTTAGAGGGAGCTTGTTCCTTAGAGGATTTCTAGCGCCAAAGAAATCCAGATCCGAGTTTTGTTGGGGCAGCAGCAAAAGAGGGAGAAGAGAAATAGTTCGACATTCATTTAAGCAGAGATGGCAGTGAACGGACTGAGGGATCAGGACAGGTTGGATGGAGCATCCAACTTTGTCATCTGGAAGACCAGGATCCTAGCAATTTTGGATAAAAATCGCATCAAGGATTATGCCTTGAAGACTGTTGTTGTTCCGGTTGATGTTGATCCTCTCAAGAAGTATGAGGAGACTCAGGCTAAAGCGAAGTGCATGATCTTGGACGAGATCAAGGATCATGTGATCCCACATATTTCTGAGAAGGACATAGCAAGGGAAATGTGGGAGGCCTTGACCACATTGTACAAGGTAACGTCCAATCAACGGAAAATGTTGCTTGAGAGTCGGTTGAGACAGTTTCAGATGCAGAAGGGAGAAGAAATTGATCCCTTCCTTCTCAGGTTGCAAGGGATCTGTAACCAGCTAACTTTTGTAGGGGCTGCACCAGATCCTGAATTTACAGTCAGGACTGCGCTGAATGCAGTCACTGAAGACTGGGAAACCTTTGTCCAAAGCATCTTGGGCAGGGCTTCTCTTCCCAGTTGGGAGGAGATGTGGGCAGCTCTTCGACAGGGGGAGATCAGACGGTTGACCAAGGCAAGAAGCAGCAGCAAAGGGATCAGAGTCAAGGAGGAAGAGGAGGATGCAACTCTTGCATCAGCGGGACAGTAAGGGTAGCAGAAGACGAAGAAAAATGACATATCTAAAGTCAGATGCTTCAGATGTGGAGAAATGGGTCATTTCACCACGGTGTCCTCAGAAGAAGGGCAAAGAAGAGAAGTCTGACTCAAAGGATGCTCCAGCGCAAGCTGACAAAGAAGTCGATGATGATAATTGCACCATGAGTGCTCATGCACCTCTAGAGAAGAGGTGGGGCGATATTGAGTTGTAGTCGGGAGGACTACACCAATAAGGGGGAGGATCCTTGAGGTGCCCAAACTCTTGGATCACATATGGCTATGGGAGCCCTTTAATGGCAGTAGCAGAATGACAAGAGTTGGTGCGAGGGATGATGGAGCAACAGTGGCAGAGCTAGAGTACCAAAGTCTGAAGCAGCGCAGTAGAGAGTTGTAGCAATGCGGGAGGCACAGAGCAGATACAACAGCGACGTGGTAGCATCAAAAGCCTGCACAGATTAGCAGCAGAGGCAGTTTCAGCGTTAAGATGCATCCAAACTGATCAGCGAGACAACTTAGGGGTCGCTTTTCAGTTGCTTACTTCTCAGCGACTGAGTTGCAGTGCAGCAGTTAGCAGTGACAGTGTTATGGGCAGCATGATGCAGCAAATTGAGAGGGAGCTGCAATACAGATGCAGCAGCGACAGTGGCAGTGTCATGGGTGGCAATACAGATTGCAGCAGCACAATGGATGAGGGGCAGTAGGTCGAGCATCAGCAGAGCAGAGGACCGATGCCATGGATCAGTGTGATACTTCTGCTGAGAAGTATTGCTAGAGCACATTCCTCGCTAAGAGGGAGTGTTGATTTCTGGGTAGCATCGGATGTGCTCTAGCTCTTGAATTTTGTGGAGGGGCTAAAACACATGAGATCTCCAAGACGCAAAAATCGTTCGGAGAAATTCTACCCGGATTGTATTTTATTTAAATAATTAATAATTTTAATAGGGTTCCTAAGTCTGAACTTGGGTAAATTAAAATATTAATGGGTATTAATGAAAATATGGGTGAGAAGCTTCTAAGAGACGAGGATCAAGTCTAATTTAATCTTAGTGGTTGATTAGAGACTTAATCTCAGTCGTTGATTTCTCAACAAGAAAAGTATAAATGGAGGCTTGGGGTCAGTTGGAGAGGATACACAGAGAGATTGAGGAAATTGATTTTCTAAGGTGAGAAGTTCTCAGGAGGGAAATCGATTGGGGAGATCTTGTAGCTAAGGGGCAATGATAGTTCTAGAATACAGGCAGAGAGGCGAAGAGAAGCTTGTGGAGGCAGTGCAGTAGCCAGGAGAGCTGATGCTAGGCTAGTCTGGGCCCACACAGCGTTGATGCAGAGCCAGCGCAAAGGGAGAGAGTTGCCTTACACACAGAGTGTCGGAACTGTCAGAAGCTGTCGGGAAAGCTGACGCGAAGGGCAGAAGAGCTGACGCAAAGCTTCGTAGGCCCACGCAGTTACTGTGAAGGGGAAGCACAGTTGTAGCCTGGGCCAGCCAGATTTGCTATCAGATCAACTTGAATCTGCTGGGTGAAGTGAGGTAAAACTCACTCAGGCTTTTCGCCATTGTATTTCTCTGTCACTGGTTTGTCGGGAGGGAAACCACCATTTGTATTCATAACTTCTGCTTAATAATAGAAAACCCTAAAAGATGTTACACCGGTTTTCCCGCATTGGGTTTTTCCAGGGACGTTTAGTAAAAACATAAGTGTCCTTTGCATGATTGTCTCATTTACTTTTCAGTACTTGATCTGTATATTGGTGTAGGCTGCAATGTATTTGCATTTAATATTTTCTGAAATTTCTTAAAATAACTTGTTAACTGAAAAACACAAGTAGGTAATGCAAATCTGTTTACTGCGGTAGGACTTCTAACTAGTTAGATTCAGAAATCTTCACAATTAGAAATGAATCTGATTTCAATGTCCCAGTTACATGACAAGGGATACGATGTATAGTTCATTGGAAGGAAAGTATACGTCAAACATCTAAGCTGGAAGAAGAAGAGACAAATTGGAGCTCGAAGCAACAGACTGTATAGATTGCAGCTCGAGTCTCCAATGGCACTGATAGGCAATAATCATAATGGTGAAAAGCAACTGAATGGACTGTGGCACAGGCGAATGGGACACTTACACCATGGAACACTGAGAATGCTCAAAGAGACTGTTATAGGAGTTCTAGTCCTTAGTACTGAGCATGATGATGTATTCAGAGGATGCGTACTAAGGAAATACGCTAAAGCAACTTTTTCCAGAAGTAACAACAGAGCGTAAGACGTATTGGGATTGATACACTCAGATTTTTGTGGCCCAATGTCCACAAGAGCTATTAGTGGTGTCGAATACTTCATCACCTTTATTGATGATCACTCTAAAAAAACCTGGTTCTATTCCCTAAAGACCAAGGATGAGGTCTTTGGTCGTTTCAAAGAGTTTAAGGCTCTCGTAGAGAACACAGGGAAAAAGATAAAGGTATTGCATTAAGATAATTGTGGAGAGTATACGGACAAAGACTTCATAGATTTCTTCACAAAGGAAGGCATCAAAAGAGAATCGACTGCACCATATAATCCAAAGCAGAATGGAGTAGTAGAGTGAAAGAATAGAACTATTGTTGGGGCAGCAAAAGCTATGTTGTATGAACAAGACTTGCCTAGATTCTTATGGGCAGAGGCTTGCAACACAGCGATGTATATCCAGAACAGAACTCCTCACAGAGCATTGGGGAAGAAAACGCCTGAAGGTGTTTTCACAGGGAAGAAGCCGGAGGTGAGTCATCTCAGGATATTGTTGGACACCTAATCCTCAATGGGTTAGTGTGGAAGCCGAATGGACAAAAGGAGTCCAAGAGACCTTGGGATGTGAATCCCAACGGTCACAACAATGTACTATAAATGTATATCTCCTGTTAATAAAAATAGTAACTCACATGATTTATCTTTCCTATTTTATGTTTCCCATGTGTGTTTAACATGGTATCAGAGCAGGCGATTGCTGGTCCTGCTCCAATTTGAGCCACTTGTTTTGTGGTCTCTATATATATGTCAATTTTGCGTTACCTGACCTCTGCCTCTGCTTTATTCCCTTCTGTTCTACCATACCTGCGTCTCTGCCACACCTGCGCTACCCTGACATATTCTATCTATGGACTCTGAGCGTATTCAACTGAAGAGGGCGCAGAATCTCAAGAACTGTGCATAAATGTTTCTGTCCATAATGCGCTGCCCCCACCCGTCCGTCAGTAGCATCACTGTTGAACGCTGCTCTTTTCATTATACCCTTCTGTCCATACGTTGCCGGTCGGAAACCATCTCTCCATGAACCTCATCGAGAACTTTCATTACTCTTTGATGGTATGTGCGTTCTGCTTCAACCATGGCAATAAGTCGTTGAAGAGTCAACCTTTGTTGTTGTGCTTCCACAGCTGCCATTGCAACTGCGGCTTCCTTTCCCAAAACTGCCATATTTGCCTTCAATTCTTCCAACTTTGTTTCAGTTGCTTGCAACTTCATTGCATTGTCTGGATTACCTGTAGTTTCTCTGGCTTTCAGTTGGCGCCTTGAAACTTCAGCCATTTGTGCCTCTGCTTCTTGTCGCATTCGTTCATAACGTTGAGCAAGATGTCGAGCATCCTCCAAGGGAGCTCCCATAACCATTGCCCTTAATGGTTCTATAATCCTCTGACAATTTAGTTCCAATTTCAAGCTGTTTGGAACCCACAACTATGAGCCCTTCCACACCTCGCACAATATCCCTTTGAAAATGCTTGCCTACCCTAGTAGACATATAAAGCCTCTAAAGTTTCTGATGCCGTTGAAACTCTGCCTCATTTGTAATTACTATATCAGAACCTCCATATCCACTGCCACCAAACTGCTTGAAGACCGCATGCTGCTGCTTGGCGACCTGCTCTCTGTTTGATAACATTCTTCGCATTCTTTTCAAATCACTTGGATCCATGCTTGATTGATTAGCGTCTATTTCTGCCTCTAAATCAACATCATCTGTTTGCTCTCGTGACGATCCACTGGTTGTAGTCTTGATTTGAGCAGTTCCACTTTGTGGCTTAGGAGGCAATGCAGGTATACCTATTGGCTGAGAAACATTGTGCCCCAGCGCCCCATTGTGGATAGGTCTAGACCCAGAAGATTGAGCGACCGATATAGTAGAGCCTGCTTGTGACTCCATACCAAGGTTTTGAGAATGTTGTGCACCAAAAGTCAAGGGAGGAGCACCATGGAAATCAATCCCTGAAGCCCAAGTCAGGGCAACAGCGGCGCATGCGAGATCGAGGCACCGCTTAAGGAAAGACTCGTACTCCTGAGGATTGTGTGGGTAACGACGCCTTTCTCTATTACAGACCCCGTTCCCTTCAATAGAGGAGACAAAGGATTGACATTCACCGCCACTGATGACGATGAGGATGGTGATGGTTCATTGCCCACAACACCTTCCTGGAACGAAGGCTGGTTGGTTTCCATCAAGTTTTGTGGAGAAACGTGAGCGTGTTCTAGCCAACAAGATCTGATTTTTCTGATGGTTGACATGGCGCCCATTTGAATGCGTTGAATGCGTTGAAGGGGCCTATATATCAGCGTTTGTATATGCGTTGAAGTGTTGTGTTTTGTATATGCGTTGAAGCGCTGTGTTTTGTGTTTTGTATTGGTAACTGCTCTCTGACTTGGTATCAGAAGTTTTGCATACTCCAGTTGCATGACTATTGATTGTTGGCTATACATAGGTGTCTCTAATGGTTGTATAGATTGACCCTGATTTTCCACCTGCTCACTTGTAGTTATTTGCAGTGCCCAATTTTTTTCATCCACTGAAAATACTGATATCCAATTGCCGCATCACTGCTGGGTGCTCCATCAAATAAAAATGAAAACTTTGGATTACCTACTTGCTTAGCCCAAGCCATATTTTCAAATTCAGGCCCATTCATTACAACAAATTCAGAAAGAATTTCAATATTCTTAACCATTTCTTCATCATTTGTCGAGCTGAAAAGAAGATTGTGGATTTTGATGAGACAAAGTTCCGAAGCTACAGTGACCGTTAAAGAGAAATCAGTGAGGCCAAACTCCTTTTGTTTGCAGGAGGATGCCCAGCATTAAGGAGAAGCAAAATAGTGGTGAAGATAGTGATAGCAAGGCTGCATTGAAGGGACTGTCAGAAGTTGAATGAGTATGGTTTGATCATGATACAAGGACTGTGGTCAAGAGGGAATCTATTCTTCCATTTCCTGCGCAGCGTACATCATAAACAAATGTTGAGGTGCCATTTTGGGGACTGATAATTGCATATCTACTAATTTGTGTTCGCTGACATTTAATTATCAGGTTCTATCTTCCAATCTGTTCGTTGTTTAGTTAAGTTTTTTGAATGAGAAAAGTCCATTATGTAGTAGCTATCACTTAATGGTCGTTGCATTTAATTTGCTATTGGATAATATAAGTTTATTTGGAGACTGTTAGTCTGTTACTACATGTGGAAGCATTAAAAACAATGTACAGTGAATAAACTTACGAAAATCACCCACTGTGGAGAACATTGTCGCAAAAATCATTTGCATATCAGGGTTTATCTATTGAGATAATGGCCAGACTTGAAGATGCATTAAAGTTATTGAATATCCTAATTCATTCCACTGTTGATGAGATGGTCAAAGTCAACAAAGAAACTCTTTTTGACATTCAAACTTATTTGCAAAATGCACAAGAAAAGATCGATTTTTTGCAGCTTGAATCACAGCTACAACAAGAAGAGCTACATCAAAATAGACATCCTTCTGAACCTGTTTCTGTTTAGAACGTTGAGACTGCAACCCATAAACAGCAAGTCAATAATGTTACAGTTCATTCAAATAAAGCAGCAGTTGTACATGCAGATGCACAAACTCAGTCTGCACTTCCCAAGCCCATCATCAAACCTTGGGAACAGCTTGTCCACAACAAGCACAGAACTGGTCTTGGATATGACAAGGACTTGTC
>APFE031228416.1:104288-138448 GCA_000404065.3 Pinus taeda
TGCAAGAACAAAGATTCATCTAGGATGGATCACTTCTTGGCAATGGGCATCAACAGCCAAGAAGATATTCCAAACGCATGTCAGAACTTGTTCCAGAGTATTAAACAATCTTGCAGTTGAGTTTTCTCCATCATCTCACCTTGTATCTGACAGGGGGGAAATGATGGTCATCTACAAGCTTCAAAGCCACATCAAGAGAGTCTGAGCCACAACCTGCCACACTAGTTTCAGAGTTGTAGCCAGAAACAAATATGCCCGTGAACATGCCTTCAGTTGGCAATCTGGGATACTTCCTCTAGCAGAAGACTTCAACTTCTTGCCAGTTTCGGAAGAATTCCGGGGAACAAAATTGAGAACACTTCCTCTAGCAAAAGACTCCAACTTCTTGCCAGTTTTGGAAGACCAGGAATTGCATTAAGCATTCCAGAGTTGTTGGTCATCCTTAAACCATCACAGGTTGAGACTTCCCTTTTCAGGTTGAAGTTCTCCCTTTTATGCAGGGTGAGACCTCCCTCTATTGGTTGAAGGTTTCCCTCTTCAAAACAATAGGAGCACTTCCTCTAGCAGAAGACTTTAGCTTTTTGCCAGTTTTGAAGAGTTCCAGGAACTGCACTAAGCGTTCCAGTGTTGGTGGTCATCCTTAAACCACTGCCCTTTATACCAACATTTCAAAGAGCACATTCAGCCTAGTGATGCCATGCATTTTTGCACATTTTGTATTACAGCTCTCTTCTTGGACTCATACATAACCCTTTGGATTAATGGGGGGAATGTTGGACACCTAATCCTCAATGGGTTAGTGTGGAAGCCGAATGGACAAAAGGAGTCCAAGAGACCTTGGGATGTGAATCCCAACGGTCACAACAATGTACTATAAATGTATATCTCCTGTTAATAAAAAATGTACTCACATGATTTATCTTTCCTATTTTATGTTTCCCATGTGTGTTTAACAGTGTGGCATATTGTCATATTCCAAACGAAAAGCATAGTAAACTGGATCAGACTACAGAAAAGGGGTACCTCATAGTAGGATATAGCGAGACTTTGAAGGCATATAGAATCTACATTCCTAGCAGCAGGAACATTGTAGCAAGACAGGATGCAAATTTCATGGAGGATACAGCTTTCAAGAAATCTCCAGAGATGTCAGCAGAAGGTTAGTCAGTAGATGTTCCATTAGTCCAATAGCAGCATGGGCAGTAAGGAGGACAAACACCTGGATCAAGCACAGTGACCAACACTAGTATTTCCTCAGAAGTAGGAAATTCAGGCAGTTCTCAACGGATGGAACAGCAGGAACACGAGGGGGATTTGATTGAGCCTCCCACCACCAGTGGTAGAACCAACAAGGAAATACGACAGATGTTGAGGGACGCAGAGGAGTTTGTCAGAGCTCCTAGAACCGAGAAGAAGCAGCGTAGACAAATTGACAGGTACCAAGCCTTGGTAGCACAGGTTGAAGAAGTCGTACAACACCAAGTTTGGGTGGATGCCATGGTAGAAGAGTATAGTTCTATCATGACGAATGATATCTGGAGAGTGGTACCTAAAGCAAAGGATAGATCAGTTGTAGGATCAAAGTGGATCTGCAAGATCAAGTATGTTGCAGATGGAAGCATAGAGAAGTACAAGGCTAGGTTTGTGGCTAAAGGGTACCCACAAAAGGAAGGAATAGACTATGACGAGACCTTCGCCCCCATAGCCAGATATACCTCTATTAGATCCGTTATATCCCTAGCAGCTCAAATGGGATGGGAGATTCACCAGATGAGTGTCAAGACGGCATTCTTGAACGGGGTGATAGAAGAAGAGGTGTATATACAACAGCCTGAAGGCTTCGGAATTCATGAAAAGAGAACTCATGTATGCATGTTAAAGAAAGCCCTGTATGGGCTCAAGCAGGCACCCAAAGCATGGTATGGTCGGATTGATAGTTACTTGCAGCAGTTGGGATTCGTCAAGAGTGATGTTGATCCCAAACTCTACTATCTAATGGTGGAGAATGACCCACTTATTTTGGTATTATATGTGGATGACTTGTTTCTGACAATGTCATCTAGGCTCATAAAGGATTGCATGAAGAATCTTGAAGCAGAAATCGACAAGAAGGTTATGGGGTTGATGCATTATTTTCTAGGGTTGGAAGTTTGGCAGAAGACTGGGGAGATATTCCTTGGGCAAGAAAGATATGCTACAGAGATTCTGAATGCAGGATTGTTGACCCATGGCTATGTCCATGATCACCAACTGGAAGAAAATAGATGCATCAGGAGACAAGGAGGTGGACCCCACCTTGTATAGACAGCTCATTGGGTCGCTCATGTATTTGGTCAAAACTAGGCTAGGCATTTGCTTCGTTGTCAACACCCTTAGTCAGTTCATGGTGGAATCAAAAAGGGTGCATTGAGCAACAATTAGGCACATTCCTAGATATGTGCATCGAACAGTTGGATATGGGTTGAAATACACCCGAGGAGATGACGTCAGATTGAATGGATTCACAGATGCAGATTGGGCAGGTAGTTCAATGGACCGGAAAAGTACCTCCGAGTATTGCTTCAACATTGGATTAAGAATGATCTCTTGGTACAGTAGGAAGCAAAAGTCGGTAGCTCTGAGCTCATCAGAATCCGAATATATGGCGACCAGCACAACTACGTGCGAAGCTATATGGCTTAGAAAATTGCTTGTGAGTTTGTTCAGGAAGAGGATGTAAGCGACCAGTGTTTTCTGCGATAATCAGAGTTGTATTAAACTCTCAAAGGATCCAGTATTTCATGATTGGTCGAAACACATTGATATCATATGTCACTTTATCAGACACTATGTTTAGCATGGGGTAGTACAGTTGCAATATGTCTCAGCAGGAAATCAGGTAGCATACGTACTCAGAAAAGGTCTAGGAAGAGCTAAGTTCATCCAGTTTAGGGAGCAGATGGGTATGATAGAGAATACGTTTCAATAGCAAAAATAGGTGGGTTCTCAGTTGCAGTGGTAGGAAATGAAAGGGAGTTGTAGTATGGATGCACTGTTGGAGGTGACAGGGCCAGCAGCAATACCAATGCGGCATTCCTGCAGTAGTTGATGGACAGTGGTGTCAGACATCAACAGCACAGAGGGAGATCTCACAGAATCAGAGTGATGCTTCAGCAGGTTGCATTACTAGAGCACTTTCCTCGCTAAGAGGGTGTTGATTTATGGTAGCATCGGATGTGCTATAAGCCTCAAAATTTGCAAGGAGGCTTGGACACATGTATTTCATAATACCCAAAAATTGTTTTGGGAAATTCCACACGAAGACAGTTTTATTAAAATAATTAATTTTTTTAATGGGTGCCTAAGTCTAAACTTAGGAAATTATAATAATTAAAGGGTATTAATCAAATTGTGGGTGAAACTTCTAGAAGAAGACGAAGATCAAGTCAATATGATCTGAGCCATTGATTAGAATCTGATATGGGTCGTTGATTACTCAAATGGAGGATTATAAGAGGGACTTCGATGGGCATCTGGAAAACACACTATGCAGATACTCAGTTACCCAAGTAAGATCGATTTTCTCATTGGTCGAAGTTCGGCAAGAGGAAATTAAATCAGAGGGAGAGTTGCAGGTGAAAAGGAGAGAGGGCATCAACATCAGTCAAGGGTGCAAGAGCAGAATAAAACGCAGAGCGGAGGAGGGACAGTGTTGAGGTTGTGACGTTAGAACTACGCAGACGCTGACGCAATGAGACGTAGAGGAAGCAACAGGTACCCTCCAGGTTTGCAATTTATCTGAGAAGCATAAGAATATTGTCTCTAATATTTCTCACAGAAATTATTCTTCTATTCTGCTGGTTGTACATGAGATTTTTGTTGAAGATCAATAAAGAAACCCTCATCTGCTGCACAGGTTCTCCCACATTGGATTTTTCCGGGACAATTGTCCAAAAATAACTGTCATTGTGATTACACTTGTGCTAGTATTTTACTTTGCTTTTACTTTCCACAGTATTTTAATTGTGAAGGCTGTAGTACAATTTATTTTGATATTTGTTGTAGAAACACTGCGAATAATTTATTTCTAAAATAATAAGTAGAAGAAATAATATCAATCACTACAATTAGATTTCTATTTAGAAATTTTCACACCATTGTCATAGACGACGACATTGAACGAGTATGTTATGGTGTATATTTATCTAGCTTTAACTTTTTCCTTAACTTGATCCTAATTTTTTTTTAACTCACTTTATTTAAATATTAGTTAACCTATATAGTTATTAAATATTAATTAATTATATAATATAAATTATGTTGACCACTCCATGTCAACTACCCCATAGATGTACATTTTTTCGCGCATGGATTTCCATCATGTCTAAGCACTTAGATGATCCACAGATTCATCATCATCAGCTATATGTAAACTGGAGTTTTGTAAACCCATTCTGCATTTTGTAATACAAATAATCCTAGTAAGACAAATGTATGTAACAACCTAGGTAAATTTATTTTTTCTAATGATGATTTCTATCCTAGGAGACTTTTAGTCTCACAGATTCATGTGTCTTTCTAAACACGGATGATCGGCATAGTTTTTCCCTCCAGCCTCACCCTAAAGCTAGGGTGGATTTTGTCGTTAGGATTTTAAATAAGTCCTAGTGTTATTACAAGTCACTTAGTTGACTAGATCATATTGTGTCGCAGAAATGGGTAAATTTTGACAGTCTATAACGAACGGGTGCTCCCCCTCATGGGTTCGAAATGTAATATTTCATGTAAAAAATATTTAGTGCATGGTCCCTCATAATTAGACACCATGGCTAAATATTAAAGGGTTGGAAAAATTAATAATCCCCTCATGAGTCAATTAATTAAAATTTCTGGCTAAAATAAATTAAAATGCTAAAGTCAAAAATTTAATTAATTTAGGTCCTAGGAAAAATTAAATTCTCCAACATTTAAAATTCGTGGGTTTTAAAGTTTTTAATTTTTGGAGGTCCCTGACCAAGAAAATATTGAAAATTTCAAGATATTTTGAACTCTTGGGCCATAGTAGTTAAGTCAAAGTCAACTTTTTGTGGCAATTAACTCAAAATAATCATTTTTTAGTTAATTAAAAGTGAAATTGGAATTTCCTCAAAAAATAACTTTATTTCAACAGTGATGATTAAAAGATCAGTTGATCTTCATCAATGGTTAAGATTGCTTTGACGGGAATCAACTCAACTAGCCATTGGAGAATTTTTCTATAAATTAAAGGTCTTTCTCCATTATTTGGATCCGATTTTTGAATCGTGTGCTTGCTCTAAGAAAGCTCTTGTAACTTTTTTATGGTTAATAAAATGCAAACTTTGGGGTTTCGCACCGTGGTGTTCCTCTTTCAGATTTATGTGGTAATATTGTTTTTAATACTTCGTTGCTTTTATTTGCATTTGTTGGTTAATAGCCTTTGAGGATTGATCTATGCATAGGTATCTTGCACAGATTTCTGGGTTTTTAAAATATCATTTTGGTTTGATAGAAATAGCAGGTATCTCTATTGCTTGATAATTATATGATTATTTTGTATCTCTATTAATCTAACAATTAAGTCTAAGTGTACAAAAATCATCATTCAGGATTTGGGCAATTGGAGAAATCCTCAGCTGGATCAACTGCCTCTCGGATTAGAGAATCTAAAGAGCCCATTGTTTTTAATTTCTGAAGTCATCTTACAAAGCATTTTACTTGCAAGGTTTTTCTTGGGCTAGTGCCTCTTTAAAATTTGCAATTTATTTCTCAATTTGTGCAAAATGGTTTAAATCTGGCTAATAGAGGGCTTTGATCTGCAGATCTGCTAGATCTGTAAAATATTATTGCAGATTTGTAAATATCAAATTTTTAATTCATTGGGGTTTTGGGTATTTGATATTTTTGTATATACATGTTTTGGGATTTTCTATCTTTCGTTTGTGCAGCAGCATATCCATTTTGATTGCAGGTGACTTTGGTGGATTCTGGAGACAGATCTAGGCCCCAGAGGGCATCTCCATTTTGTTTACAAGTTGAAGAGAAATCTCAAGAAGATCAAGGGCAATTTTTTTTTAGGGCCTTGAGGCCCTATGCTAGCCATCTCCAGCCTTATTCTTGACGTCCATCATTCCACCCTCAAGCCTCCCCTCCACCAAAAATTTTTCACTAATTTTTCCTTAAAAAAATTCCCTAAAAATTTTAACAAAAAATTCTCAAAAAAATTTCTGAGTTTGGCATTTGGACTCGGAAGATTTTTTTCAGTGATTTGGACAGCATATCACCAAGTAGCTTCAAGCCCCTAAGGGTTCACTGGTGCACATCCTCTAAACCTTTACTCATTTCATTTATCTGTGTGAAAGCAAGGCTAACATTCGCATAGATTTTCAATTTGCTGAAGTTTAGCAGCAAATTTAATTTACATCTTTTGATGTTGTACATTTCAGAAATAGAAGCTATCTTTAATAACCTTTTGCATGCAAATTGATAAATTTCTGAACATTGTTTCACTGTTTTTCAGTAATTTATTTCTGAGTTTTCAGATTAAATGCATCACTATATTAGAAATAGTTAAAACTCAAAAATTCTCTGAATTTTTAGTTTTCAGTGTGTCCTTTGAATTTTTTGTTGTTATACATAAAACTCTGAATATTGCACGATAATAGGACTGTTAGTTTAGAATATATTCATGGCCTTAGAACTTGTTTTAAGAGCAGATTATTAGACTGATATTTCATTAACGTGATCTAAGTTTAAAACACTTAGTTTAATTTCTGAATTTCATTTGTTTTTACATGCTCATGCAAGTAGGACTAATCTAGTTTACTTATGCACCTAATGATCTTTGATTGAGTACCTCATACAAATGGATTTCTGAATTTAAAGTGTTTTATTTCCAACATTTTACATTTCAGTCCTATTGTACAATTCAGCAATTACTTGTGCAAATTTTACCTTTTACATTATTGATATAAGCATTTGGTTTCACATTTTTCTGAACCTTAAGTTAAATAACACTTGTGAAAATTCCTACTCTGAAGCAACCCCTACTGCAGCAAATCTGAATCTACTTTACCTACTTGATTTTTAAATTACATTCATCAAGTTATTCTTCTAAATATTGAAGCAAATTACTTCTGCAGCCTACACTAATTAAATATTTGATCTCATGAAACAGAAAACAAAGCAAAGAACAAAATACATAGGACACTTAATTTTGGACACAAAAATCCCCGAAGAAACCCATTGCAAAAAAATCAGTGCAACAGTTCTGAGATTTTATTATTATCCTGGAGAAATATCTGAATACAGATCTAGGATGCTCACTAGCAATCCTTTATAGAGAAAACACTGGCAGAAAATCTAAGTGAGTTTTACCTCACTTCACCTGGCAAAATTCCAGCTGATCCAGCACAAGACTGGCTAACCCTGGCTATTTTTGTGCTGGCCCTGCGTAGGCCTTGCATCAGCCCTGCTTCAGCTTCTCTACCCTCTGCGTCAATTATCCCAACTGTTCCGACAGTTCCGGTTGTTCCGGCAATTCTGGATCATGCGTGACAGGCAGCGTTTCTGCTCTGAGCTAGCCCTTCTAGCTCTACGTCAGGACAGCGTGGGCCCGAACTGGCCCAGCGTCAGCTCTCCCGGCTTCTATGTTGCCTCTCTACAAGCTCTCTCTGCGTCTCTATTAGTATTCTCCGAAGATTCCTTCTTCTGAATTCTCACTGGCCCTCAACTGCAAGATCTCCCCAATCGATTTTCCTCATGAGAACTTCTCAACTCAGAAAATCGATTTCCTCAATCTCTCTATGTGTGTCTCCAAATGAACCCCAAGCCTCCATTTTATACTTACTCTGTTGAGTCTTCAATGACCAAGATTAAGTCTCTAATCAACAACTAAGGTTAAAACATGACTTGATCCCCCTTCTAGATCAGGCTCACCAATATTTTGATTAATACCCATAAATATCTTAATTTCCCTAAGTTTAGACTTAAGGACCCCATTAAAAATATTAATTATTTCAATAAAATGCAATCCAAGTGAAATTTTACCAAACGGTTTATGGGTTCTTCAGAGCTCATGTGCCTTAGCCTCTCCACCAATTTTCAAGGCTAGAGCACTTCCGATGCTACAAAAAACTAACACTCCCTCTCAACGAGAAAAGTGCTCTAGCAACAATGTCCACCTGCATGTTACTCTGTTTCTAAAGCACCTCCTTTATGCAATGCTGCTGCCACCAACACTGTGTTGCTGCTACTATTGTACTACTGCCCATGACACTGCCACTGCCACTGCTGCATCTATACTACAACTCCCTCTCAAACGTTGCATCTGCTATGCTGCTAGCACTACCACTACTAACATTGCATCTGTACTGCAACTCAATGGCTAAGAGAAGCAATTGAAAAACCTCCAAAATTAGTTGAACTTAACAGTGTTCAACATAATACAATGAATGTTGGAATCTGACTGTTGTTGATTCTGACCCTCTGAATCTTCTGAGTTGTTGTTGACTCTTGCACTGTGTCAACTGCACTGCTGCCAACCTTGCTCTGCACTGATCAATCTCTAGTCCCAATCCATTGCATCTCTCCTCTAAACACTCCACTACATCATCTAACACTAAGTCCATCTCGCTATTGTCGAATCTTGGGCTCCCATAGCAAGGAATTGATCCAAGAGGTGGACTCCTCAAGGATCTTGCCCACATGTAGTCCTCCTTACTACAACTCAATACCACCCTACATCCCTCCTGGAGATGCGTGGGCACTCACGGAAATTTCATCCTTGTCAATCTTTGCTAAAACAACCTTAGGATCATGTTTCTCATCTTTATCGTTTTTCTTCAAAGGACATTGTGATGCATAGTGGCCCATCTCGCCACAACTGAAACATTTCATCTTCGAAATGTTTGTCTTCCACTTCGGATTTTGTTGTCCCTTCGATGCTAGAGTTGCATTCTCCTCTTCCTCCTTCATTTTTGTGCCACTCCCATTGTTTCCAGTGAGGTTGACCTTCACTAGGTCCCTCCTTAACTCCTATTGAAGAGCTGCCCACATCTCCTCCCATTAAGGTAGTTTTTCTCTGCCCAATATGCTTTGGACGAAAACTTGCCATTCATCTGAGACTTCATTCAGGGCTATCCTCAGTGCTCACTATTGCGGTTGGCTGAGGAGTGGACCCCACTGCAGCACGCTGGTCTCTAGCATCCTAAAGACATTGAAAATAGAAGTTCACCCCTTCTCCTTTCTGCATCAAAGTTCGATGCAACTTATGCTCTAGGTAAATCTTTCGTTGTTCAAAAGAGCCTTCATATAGAGAAGACAAGGTTTCCCACATCTCTCGGGATGTATCCTTGCCCTACAAGTGTGAGACCACATGATCTCGCACTCCATCGAGAATGAGCCTCTTTGCCTTCCCCTACTCGGCCTTGTACTTCTTCTTTCGATCATTGTCAACAGGAACAGCTACAACACTTTTGACGTAGGCCTCGAAATCATATTCCTCCAGAACAGCGAAGATTTTGGTCTTCCGTATGACATGGTCGGAGGCATCGTCTAACCTGTCCTGATCTCTGAGCCCATGCGATGCCATCTCACCCAACAGTCGAACTGACTCCTCTAGTCGCTTCTTCGCACTACTCAGCAAGCAAGAAATTCGAGATTTCTAGCGGAAAGTTCTCTGAGGAGAAAATTCCCCTTCTACGTGTCTTCGTTCTTTTCCAATGGATTTCTGGCCCGGCAAAAACTGCGCCCTTCAAGCATTGCGTTGAGGCTCTGGGTCACTCCCTCTACCTCTACAAACTCACGAACTGGAAATCGTACCTCTCTGTTGTCTCACTCAGAGAGAGATTTCCTCAAATCTGCTTCACGGCAAGGACTACGCAATCTCTTCAAGAGGATTCGAATTGTTGACAAGTGCAGCTTTTAGCCTCACTGCTCAGCACTGAATTTGCGCTTCCTGTTTCAAAATCAATCCTCTGATACCATGTGAAAATTCCTACTCTGAAGGAACCCCTACTGCAATAAATTTGAATCTACTTCACCTACTTGATTTTTAAATTACATTCATCAAGTTATTCTTCTGAACACTGAAGCAAATTACTTCTGCAGCCTACACTTATTAAATATTTGATCTCATGAAACAGAAAACAGAGCAAAGAACAAAATACATAGGACACACTTATCCTTGGACACAATGGTCCCCGGAAAAACAAATGCGGGAAAATCGGTGCAGCAGTTCTAAGGGTTTATTATTATGCAGGAGAAATATTTGAATACAAATCTAGCATGCTCATCTAGCAATCATTTAAAAAGAAAATACTAGTGGAAAATCTAAGTGAGTTTTATCTCACTTCACCCAGCAGAATTCCAGCTGATCCAGCACAACACTGGTTAACCTCGGTTATTTCTGCGTTGGCCCTGCGTCAACCCTACATCAGCTTCTCTGCCCTCTGCGTCAGCTATCTCGGCTGTTCCAGCAGTTCTCAGCAATTCCGGTTGTTCTGACATTTCTGGATTCTGCGTGACAAGCAGCTTTTCTGCTCTGCGTTGGCCCTTCTGGCTCTATGTCAGGACTGTGTGGGCCCAGACTGGCCCAGCGTCAGCTCTCCCGGCTTCTGCGCTGCCTCTCTGCAAGCTCTCTCCGCCTCTCTGTCAGTATTCTCCAGAAAGTCCTTCCGGATTCTCACTACCCCTCAACTGCAAGATCTCCCCAATCGATTTTCCTCCTAGGAACTTTTCACCTCAGAAAATCGATTTCCTCAATCTCTTTGTGTGTTTCCAAATGAACCCCAAGCCTCTATTTTATACTTTTCCTATTGAGTCTTCAATGGCCGAGATTAAGTCTTTAATCAATGGCTAAGATTAAAACATGACTTGATCCCCCTTTTAGATCATTCTCACCCATATTTTGATTAATACCCATTAATATTTTAATTTCCCTAAGTTTATACTTAGGGACCCCATTAAAAATATTAATTATTTTAATAAAATACAATCCGGGTGGAATTTCATCAAACGGTTTATGGGTTCTTTAGAACTCATGTGCCTTAGCCTCTCCACCAATTTTCAAGGCTAGAGCACTTTCGATGCTGCAAAAAACTAACAACACTCACAACATAACTCAAGATAATTCATATTTTAGGCCCTCATTTAACTAAAATTAACCAAGTCCTTGCATTGCACATAGCTCTAAGTTTTGCATTTGCATATAAGATAGTTGAATCATTCAATAGCAGTTTCCCATCCTTCACTTGGACTTTATTTCCTTCGCAAAATAGTTGACTCCACAAGGCACTGGTATCATTTTCCTCAAATCAAATTGAATCTTTCATAATCTTGCGCAATCCAAACAAGTAATGGTGTCTTGGTTGTGTCTCCCAAACTGGTTGATTCCCAACTAGATTTCATTTTTTCCATTTCTATAAGGTCTACCCCCCTTAGTCTGCTATAGGGAGACAACTCAAACTGAGTGATAGGGGGTCAGTGTGACGGCCTCCGATCTAAGTCGTTGCCGTGGTGCCTAGACATTCTGTGCGACAACAAATTATATAATGAATTAATATTTCGAACTATAATGAATTAATATTAAATAATGTTTAGAATAAATACAACAATATATTAATGTTTAGACTAATTGTTGACCGTACAGTTTTGAGAGATGTCAATTTATGATTCTACTGGACGCATCAAGCGAGGAGCGGCCACGATCAAGTCCGCGTCTAATCACAATGTACACAGCTGGTCGCAACGTTTGGACGGTGTGATAGGGCTGCGCAGAAGCGGAGAACAGGCGACATCACAGGGATGCGGAAGGAATAGAGCTACGATCAAGAACAGTGCGTACAGAGGAGCAGTGAGATGGATAGAAGAAAACAGGGGAGCCGGTGACTGGGAGGACGGGTGATGGGGGTGAAGTTGTAGCAGACTACACAATTTTGGCCCAAGGATTGAAACCTGCTTTGATACCACTTGAAGCATTAAAACTCATAAATAAATGTATATATATATATATATATATATATATATATATATTAATTGATTGAATGATAGTGTTTTTACAAGAAGGGCCCTGGCTTAACTAAGCCCTTGGGCACCTTTTCGAGAAGGGGCATCACCTCTGATCGTGCCCCAATTACATAATTAATTAATTACATAACATTGGACGTAAAACTGGTTAGTGTGAAAATTCAAAAACTCGAATCCTATTGCAACAACTAGAAATTATTCACCTAATTCTTATTTTAATTAACAATTCATTTAGTGTTTCCTACAGCAAATACTTAATAACTCACACTGCAACCTACACAAATAAAATTGCGGAATAATAAACGCTGGAAGAAATGCTAGCGCACACATAATATAGCACAAATATTGTTGGACCAATGTCCCCGGAAAAAGCCAACTTGAGAAAATCAGTGCAGTAGTTGAGGATTTTAATATTAAGCAGCAGTGAAATAATTTGAGTACAACTGGATGTCGTAACTAGCAATCTTGCAAAGAAATATTGGAAAGAAAAACCTAGTAAGGAAATCTCCTCACTCCACAAGAAAATTTGGGCTCTGACCTCCACTCAAATTGAGTCGTCCAAACTAGCTCTGCGCAGCTACTGCGTCACCCTAGCACAGTCACTTTTGTACTTAGTTCGAACCAGCTTCTCCTCAAGTTGTCTAGTCTATTGCTGTCTGGGAAAATGTCTCTCTTGGCCTCCGGCACCTTTGCCAAACTTCTGGCACTAAAACTTGCTTCTCCCCAACAGATTCGAAATTGCCTCTAGAGGCTACTGCATTGCTCTGCGTCATCCTCACTGTTGCTCACTTGCCTCTCTTCAAATCCACTCACCGGAACTGGAATCCTTCCTCTGACTTCATTGTCCCTACCCTTCTCTCACTGCTTCGATCTCTGACTCTCTCTCCAGCAACTGACTGCGACTACTTCAGAAATTGATCTACCAAGAAATCGAACTGCTCAAGTGATTTCTCCAAGCCCCATTGACGACTTCTTATAATCCTCTATTGGGACTCCAACAGCCAAGATTTAATCTTAATCGATGGCGAGGATTAACTTGAAGTTGATCCGTGTGATTTCCTAGAACTTTCACACTTTGATTTAATTAATTTTGATTAATTAGTCATATTCCCTAAGTGTAGACTTAGGAATTCTTTAAAAAACTGACTAATAATCTAATTAAGTCATTTTTTGGCCGTATTTCCAAAAACAATTTATGGGTTTTGGAGATCTCATGCATTTTAGCCTCTCCACAAAATTTCAAGGCTTAGAACACATCTGATGCTACAAAAACTAACAGTTAGCTCGGAAATTTGCACATTTTTGGGCATTCCGGATCAGCTAGAATTAGGCCGAGGCTTTTTTGGCTTTTGTTGGATTGGGTGTGAGGAGCCTATAGTTAATTTTTCAAAATTTTTGGAGTAGATTTGATGGTCAAAACTACAATTCTCCTCCAGTAGCAGCGGAAAATTTATGGGCAAAGCGTATTACCAGATTGAGCCATTTCCAGTTGGGGCTTTCATATTATTCACATGGGTGTTTGCATGCTTGCATTTGCAAGCGCAAGTTCCATTTCCTAGCACTGATGTACTCATATGTCAAAATTAATACAATGGATCAGATCTTTGGCTCTGTTTTCTATGTTTACTGATTGTGGTTGGGTTAGGAGAATTCTAATTTTTTATGTAGCTATCACATGTATTTGATATTCATTGTTAAACATTACAATGGTATCAGAGCATGTTCTTCGCCAACTGCGAAAAAATTAGGAGATGCTACCAACCAAGTACCAAGGAGTATTGTTCCAAAGAGGCAAAGGCAAAGGTAGAGGAAGAGGTCGTGGCAGAGGAGAAGCGTTCGACCATTTTTCAGACACGGAGCTTGATAACGCTAGAGAACTAATGGAGGACCGAGGAAATAAACAACGTAGGAAGAATGCGAGATGTTGATTTGGGGTAGCATCGGATGTGATCTAGCCAGTGGAAAGGCTAAAGCACATGAGATCTCAAAGACCCAGAAATGGTTTGGGCAGATTCTAACCAGTTTGGGAGATATTAAAATAATTAATATTTTTAATGGAGTTCCTAAGTCTAAACTTAGGAAAAATAAAATATTAATGGGTATTAATATAAAACTGGTTAGAAGGTTCCAAAAGTCACGGATCAAGTCAAATCTAATCTTAGCCGTTGATTAGAAATTTAATCTCGATCGTTGATGGACCAACGAGAAAAGTATAAGAGGAGGCTTGAGGGTAAGTTGGAGAGGGCCTGCATGGGTGACACAGAGAGGCCCAGTGCTGACACAGAGAGGCAAGGGCTGACGCAGAGGGTTTGGGAGCTATGCAGAGGTCAGTCAGGCTAACACTAAGACTAGGAGAAGTGCTGAAGATTTTTTTTTCACTCTGTTGGGTAAGCCAGGTTGGCACCGAGTTGTACTAAAGAATTGCTGAATAATAAAATCCTCCCTTGCTGCACCGGTTTGCCCACATTGGGTTTTTCCAAGCAATGATTGTCCAAAATATTTGTGTCGTTGTGGTAATTCTTGTGCATGTGTTTGTTTTTGTATTATGATGTGATATTTGCAGCAAAATTTATTTTAATGTTTACTAAAGGATTTCCATAAATAACTTATTGGGAAATAAGTCGGTTAAATAAATCAGTTGTTGCAGTGATAGAATTTTCACATGGTAACAGAGCAAGTAATCAGAGACAGGAAGGGAAAATCAATTATGGGTCGAGACCATGATGCAGAGGCATCTACATCAGGAGACTCACATAGATTTTCAGAAAATTGCACAAGAGAAAGTGATTTTGATTTCTTGATGTTGGCTTCCAGGTTGGAAGAAGTGTCTTATGTGACTAGCTTTGCATCGTCAGAGGTATGGCATATAGACAGTGGGGTCTCTTGGCATATGACGAGAATCCGAGAATGTTTCTCAGATTATCGGGAGGAGAAGATGAACTTTCAAATCACCATGGGGAACAAGGCAAAATGTACTCCAGAAGGGAAGGGTACCATAGTTTTTCAAACAGAAATGGGAGAGCAGTTTCGTGCTACCAATGCGTTACATGTACCAGGACTGGGGATGAACTTACTTTCCGTGTCGCAACTTCAAAGCAAAGGTTATGACGTTTTCTTCAAGGAGAAAGTATACGTCAAACACCCAAGCTGGAAAAGAAAGTGCAAATCGAGATCAAAAGTAACAGGTTTTACAGACTACAACTAGAATCACCAATGGCACTAATAGGCAGTCATGGAGACAAGGATTTGAACAAACTATGGCACAAAAGAATGGGACATTTGCACCATGGGGTTCTGAGAATTCTCAAGATCACTGTAACAGGAGTTTCGGATCTTAGTACAGAACGAGATGATGTATGCAGAGGATGTGCTGTAGGAAAGTATGCCAAAGCAGCATTTCCTAGAAGTAAAAACAACGCCAAGAGTGTACTAGGATTGATACACTCAGATATTTGCAAACCCATGTCCACTAAATCTCTTAGTGGTGCTGAGTACTTCCTTACCTTCATTGATGACCACTCAAGGAAAACTTGGATTTATTTTCTGAAACCAAGGACGAGGTTTTCTGTCGATTCAAAGAGTTCAAGGCTCTTTTGTAAAATCTGACCGGGAAGAAAATAAAAGTTTTGCGCTCAGATAATGGTGGAGAGTATGTCGATAAGGACTTCACTGATTTTTGCGCTAAGGAGGGCATCAAAAGAGAGTGGGCAGCTCCTTACAATCCAGAGCAGAATGGAGTAGCAGAAAGAAAGAACGAGACTATTGTAGAAGTAGCTAGGGCCATGATGTATGATCAGGATATGCCAAAATTCCTGTGGGCAAAAGCATGTAACACAGCAGTCTATGTTCAGAATAGAACTCCTCATCGAGCATTGGGCAAGATTACTCCAGAGAAAGTATTCACAAGGAAGAGGCCTGAAGTCAATCATCTCAGGTTATTTGGGAGCTTAGCATATTGCCGCATACTCGAAGAAAAGAGGAAGAAGCTAGATCAAACTATAGAGAAATGATATCTAGTGGGATATAGCAAGAACGCTAAGGCATACAAAATCTATCTTCCAGGGAGCAAGAAGGTAGTTGTTCAACGAGATGTGAAATTCATGGAGGACAGGGCCTTCAGAAAATCTCGAGAAATGCCCTTCCGAGGAGTAGTCAAAAGAGGAACCGTTGGTCAAACCTCTTCAACCAACGGAAGAAAAGAATTCTTCCTCGAGTCAGGAAGAATCATAGGATGAGGAGGAGCTAACAAAAGCACCTACTGGCAGAGGAAGAACGAGCAGGGAACTTCATTAGATTCTGCGAGATGCAGAGAACTTCATCGGTGCGCCAAGGAACAATAAGAGGGAGCGAAAACAGCCAGATAGATATCAGGCATTAGTAGCTCAGGATGGGGAGCCTGCCAACTTTCAGGAGGCATCTCAACCTCAAGTTTGGCTGGATGTGATGGTAGAGGAGTACGACTCCATAATGGTAAATGATGTCTAGGAGGTAGTGCCAAGGCCTCAAGACAGGTCAGTGGTAGGTTTGAGATGGATCTACAAGATCAAATACGCTGCAAACAGTAGTGTTGAGAATTACAAAGCCAAGTTTGTGGCTAAGGTGTATGCTAAGAAGGAAGGAATTGACTACGAAGAGACCTTCGCCCCGGTAGCCAGGTATACATCTATAAGAACCATGATATCTCTTACAGCACAGATGGGGAGGGAGATTCATTAGATGGATGTCAAAACGGCATTTCTGAATAGTGTGATAGAAGAAGAGGTATACATTGAACAACTACAGGGCTTTGAGACACATGAGAAAAAGTCTCATGTATGCATATTAAAGAAAGCCTTATATGGGCTGAAATAGGCACCTAGTGCATGGTATGGGCGAAACGATGGCTACTTGCAGAAAATGGGATTTGTCAAGAGTGACGCAGATCCAAATCTCTACTATCTAGTTGTAGAGAAGGAGCGTCTAATTTTAGTATTATATGTGGATAATCTCTTCTTGACAGAATCAGCCAAGCTCATAGGGTCGCAAGAAGAATCTAGCCACGGAATTGACATGAAGGATTTGGGACGAATGCATTATTTCCTAGGGTTGGAAGTTTGGCAGTAGAAGGGGGAGATCTTCCTTGGGCAAGGGAGATATGCTACAAAAATCCTGAAGAGATTCAAGATGGAAGACTGTAGACACATGGCTACTCTAATGATAACCAACTGGAAGAAGATTGATACATCAGAAGACAAAGATGTTGATCCCACCTTATACAGGCAACTCATAGGGTCCCTAGTCAATACCAAGTCAGAAATTACTACGTTGTCAACACCTCAGTGAGTTCATGGTGGAGCCGAAGAGGGCACACTGGGCAGCAGCCAAACATGTTCTCAGGTATTTACAAGGAACAGTCGATTATGGACTCTTGTACACCAGGGGTAAGGATATCAGATTGAGTGGGTTTACTGATGCAGATTGGGCAGGAAGTTCAGTGGATCGGAAAAGTACCTATGGGTACTATTTCAACATTGGATTAGGAATGACCTCTTGGTGCAGTAGGAAACAGAAATCCATGGCTCTGAGCTCAGTTGAGGCAGAATATATGGCCACAAGCATAGCTTCGTGCGAGGTCATATGTCCTAGAAAACTGCTTGTGAACCTATTCAGAAGAAAGATGGAGGCGACCAGGATCATGTGTGATAATCAGAGTTGCATCAAGCTCTCTAAGAATCCAGTGTTTCACGATCGGTCAAAGAATATTGATATCCAATGTCACTTTGTCAGAGACTATTTCCAACGAGGAGCTGTACAGTTGAGCTACACTCCTACAAGAGAACAGGTGGCAAGCATCCTTACCAAGGCCCATGGAAGAACAAGTTTGTTTATTTCAGGGAGAAGATGGGGATGATAAAGAATCCATTTCAGTAGCATAAATGGGTATGATGTTGCAGTGCAGTAGCAGTATGCAGTAGCACAATGCAGCATGATGAGAGGGGATGCAGTGCTGGGAGGATGGACCAACAGCAGGCTGCAGCACAGATGCAATGGGAGTTGTCGTACGGATGCAACAGTAGCGGTGGCAGGGCCATGGACAATAGTACAGGATGCAGCAATGCAGAGAATGTTGGGCGAGGAGGCCTAGCATCAGCACAGGGACCGATGCCGGATGATCAGGGTGATGCTCAGTGTGGAGTACTATTAGAGCACAGTCCTCACTAAGAGAGAACGTTGATTTGGGGTAGCATCAAATGTGCTCTAGCCATGAAAATTGGTGGAAAGACTAAAGCGCATGAGGTCTCCAAGACCCAGAAATGGTTTGGGCAGATTCTAACAGGTTTGGTAGATATTAAAATAATTAATATTTTTAATGGAGTTCCTAAGTCTAAACTTAGGAAAAATAAAATATTAATGGGAATTAATATATAACTGGGTTAGAAAGTTCCAAAAGTCATGGATCAAGCCAAACCTAATCTTAGTCGTTGATTAGAGATTTTATCTCGGTCGTTGATGGACGAACGAGAAAAGTACAAGAGAAGGCTTGAGAATCAGTTGGAGGACACACTGAGGGAGGCTAGTCAGTTCGATTTCTAAAGCGGGGTTAGCTGAGAAATTCGAACTAGTGGTTTGGAGAGCAGCAAGAGGCAGCAAGTAAGGAACAAAGAGTTGGGAACAACACCAGGGAAACAGCGCAAAGGTTGGAGAGGCAGACGCAGAGGCAGCAGACTGCGCAATCACTGGAGGGCTTGCGTGGGTGACGCAGAGAGGCCCAGTGCTAACACAGAGAGGCAGGGGTTGACGCAGAAGGTCTGGGAGCTACGCAGAGGTCAGCGAGGCTGATGCTGAGACTGGGAGAAGTGCTAAAGAATTTTCTTTTCCTCTCTGTGGGGTAATCCAGGTTGGCACCCAGTTGTACTGAAGAATTGCTGAATAATAAAATCCTCCCTTGCTGCACTGGTTTTCCCACTTTTGGTTTTTTCGGGGACTGATTGTCCAAAATATTTGTGTCGATGTGTTAATTCTTGTGCATGTGTTTGTTTCTGAATTGTGATGTGATATCTGCAGCAAAATTTATTTTAATGTTTACTGAAGGATTTTCATAAATAAATTATTGGGAAATAAGTAGGTAAAATAAATCAGTTGTTGCAGTGATAGAATTTTCACACGAGAGACCCATTATTGGAGTTAATGAGATCGAACCTGGATCCCATGAGGGAGACAAATGTGATCAGATTTGCCACACTTCATTTGGAGGGAGATGCACAAGAGTGGTGGTATGATGGATTGGTCACATTGGGGTTTGCATCGATTACATCATAACGGAGTTCATGAGTAGGTTGGTGAATAGATTTGACAGGAAGGACCCCGAGTTACACTTCAAGGAGTTGGCCAACCTAAGCAGACAGGCAGCGTTGAGGCATACATGGTAGAGTTCCAGAGAATAGATGTTATGGTCTCTGTCATCTCAGAGACGAGGTTGATTATGTTGTTCATCAAGGGGCTAGCAGAACCACTACGTGGTTGGGTGCGAGCTTATAGGTCGGTGTCATTGCAGGACGTTATTTACCAGACCAGGGACATGCTTGATGCGGTTCCGAAGACCAGGACAACAGTACCTCCCAAACCTACCTTTCCGCAAAAAGGTAATGACATTGGACCTCCTCAAAAGGAGTGGACAGGGAGAGGACAATTGGATGATGAGGCCAAGAGAGACCTTCGGAGCAGGAAGCTATGCTTTACTTGCCAAGAGCAATGGCACCAGGGCACCGATGCACCAAGGGAAAGGCCCATTATATAGAGGTATTTTCTAATAGTGAGCCAAAGGATGTGGATGAGCTGGTGACAGATGGAGGTGATTGTGTCCCACTAACTATAGGAGGAGGACCGCCACCACCACCACCTAGAGGAGAAGGACAACCACTGCCCACAAGAGGAGTTATTGCTTCGCTCCGGGGAGTTCTAAAGTATTTGACACTGAGGATTAGGGGCACAGTGCAGGGACAAAGAGTGTCAATGCTAGTGGATAGTGGGGCTACCCACAATTTCATTGACGCACAAATGGTGGAGCATAGAGGTATACGCACAAAAGGTTTTGAGGGATTCTCAGTGCTAGTGCTAGGAGATAAGACCATGCAATGCACGAGATATGTTCCCAGTGTGACCCTGACCATGGGGAACTACTCTGTGACAAACCATTTCTTCGTTGTTGATGTACCAGACACCAACGTGGTGTTGGGTGTCCAGTGGTTATACTCTCTGGCGTGTGTCACTACAGATTGGAAGAAACTGGAGATGAAGTTTGTGGGGCCAGATGGGAAGCTGGTAGTATTAAGAGGCATGCATTCATGCCCACCACAGACCACGTCAACTCAAAGGATGGATGGAGACATAGCATGGGCAGTGGATTTACACATCTCAAAGTCGGGGAAACAGGGGCAACCACCACGCCCTGATATTTTTGCCGTTATTAGAGAAGCATCAAGTGGTGTTCGGAGACATTTCACTAGGTCATCCACCAAACAGGGGCTTTGAGCACACTATAGAGTTGAAGGAGGAGGTGCATGCAGTCATTACGACTTCCCATAGGCATCCTTGTGAATGTTTTATCTATTGCAACAACTGGAAAATATTCTTCTAACTGAAAATTTAATTATGCATTTTATTTGCTACATCAAACAACGAATAAAATCACACCTACAATCTTCACCATAAAAGTACTACGGAAAATAAAATACTGAAAACTGAGAAATTATAGCACACACACAAGAATTTTGACACAGTTATTTTTGGACAATTGTCCCTAGAAAAACCCAATGGGGGAAAATCGGTGCAGCAGATGAGGGTTTTATTATTATTCTTCAGCAGCATTTCTGAGTACAATAATTTAGATGCCCAACTGGCAATCTAATTTGAGGAAAAAACTGGCAAAATTATTGTGAGAATTTTCTCTCACCCCACAGCTAATTTCTACTAGCGAAATTACCTCCCTAGACTCTGCGGTGAGCCACCTGTACCATCCTCTACACAGAGTTTACACTCGCCCTGTGAGAATTTTGGCCTTCCTTCCTTTGCCTCTTCCGGCGACTGGAAACCTCCCTCCCAGAATGTTGCTGCCCTCCTATTCCACCTACTACTCACCCTCTATAGCTCTATCTTCTCTGTTGAGCTACTGCTACAAAGAAAATCAAATTGTCAAGGCAACTTAGTATCTGCACTAGTGTATTCTCCATCACCACATCGACCTCCTCTTATAATCCATTGTTGGAGCACCAACGGCCAAGATTAAAACATAATCGACAGCTAGGATCATTTCTGGATCGATCCATGTGAGTTTCTAGATGGTTCTCACCTTATCTCAATTAACAATGATTAATTAACCATATTCCCTAAGTTTAGACTTAGGAAATATTTAAAAATCGGTTAATAATCTAATTGAGACACTTCTAGGCGAAATTTCTAGAAACAATTTATGGGTTTTGGAGATCTCATGTATTATAGCCTCTCCACCAAATTTCGTGGCTAGAACACATCCAATGCTACAAAAACTTACAATCCCAAGGCATATCAGGGTGAGATTGAGAGGGCCATTCAAAAGTTGTTGCCATTGGGCACATTAGGCCTAGTTCCAATCCCTTTGCTTCTTCCATTGTGGTGGTGAAGAAAAAGGATGGGACACTACACATGTACATTGACTACAAGGCACTGAACAAGAAGATGTTGAAGAATTGATACCCGATCTCGTGCATTGATGATTTGATGGACAAGCTTAGAGGAGCTAAATACTTCTGTAAGATAGAATTGTGCTTAGGATACCATCAGATTTGGGTGAGGGAGTAGGATATCCTGAAGACTGTGTTCCGTTGCCACTAGGGTACTTTGAGTTCTTGGTGATGCCCTTTGGGCTAACCCATGCACCCACAACCTTCCAGTCTTCAATGAACCATGTGTTCTGCAAGCAGTTGAGCAGATTTGTGTTCGTATACATCGATGACATCGTGATATACAGCAAGACTTAGGAGGAGCACCGCAGCACTTGGAGGAGCTCCTATGTATCTTGGAGCAACAGTTCTACACCAAGATGTCCAAGTGCAAGTTTGAGTTGACAAAGATGTTGTACCCGAGGCATGTGATTGGGGAGGATGGAGTTAGAGTTCACGAGGAGAAGATCATAGCCATTTTGGAATGGCTTACACCCAGGAATGTGACGGAGATGTGGGGGTTTTTGGGTATATGCACTGACTACAAGCGGTTCGTGAAGGGGTTTTCTCAGTTGGCAGCACCCCACACAGACTTGACAAAGAAAGGGGTGTTCAAGTGGATAGACATGGCATAGTAGGCTTTTGAGCGCCTCAAGAGGGTGATGTGCAATTGCCTAGTCTTGGCCATACCACACTATTCGTAGCCCTTTTTGTTAGAGTGTGATGCATCTGGAGAGGGCTTTGGGGTGATTTTGATACAGGGAAGTCACCCTATTGCATTTGAGAGTCAAAAGCTACAAAGCCATGAGGGATTGTATTCCATATATGATAAAGAAATGTTGGTCATTATGCATGCTTTGGTCGAATTCCTATAGTACTTGGTGGGCAACATGTTCAAGGTGAATACTGATCACAATAGATTTCGATTCTTTTTGGAGCAAAAGGAGCTACAGGAGAGACAACATAAGTAGGTTAGTAAGATCCAGGCTTATGACTTCGAGATAGAGTATGTCAAGGGCAAACAGGACATAGCGACAGATTCATTGTCTAGGAGGCTCGTGACACTCACTCGTGGATGTTACTCAGGATTGGAAAGCTTAGTTGTTGGTAGAGTACTCCAAGAATCAACAAGCATGCGAGATCTTGGATGGTACTTTGGAGATGACAGATATAGTGTGATGGATGAGGTCATATATTATGAGCACAGAATATACTCGGTGCCAAGCTCACAGTTGAGGGAGAAAATCTTGAATGCAACTCATGACTCACCCATGGCAAGCGATCAGGGGTTTTTCAAAACATACTAGACTATTAGAGAGCGTTTTACTTGGAGAGGCCTCAAGGTGGATGTTCTAAGGCATGTACTGGACTGTGATGCATGCTAGAGGAACAAACAGGAGCAGACACATTCGGCTAGCCTACTTCAGCCCCTTTCGATTCCAAATAGGAAGTGGGAGAGTATCTCCATGGATTTCATCCCCAGGATTCCAGCAGTGTAGGGGCGTGATTCTATCTATGTGGTGGTGGACAGGTTGACCAAGTTTGCTCATTTATTCACTATTCCATCTAGGTCCTCAGCCTCGCAAGTAGTTGAGCTCTTCTTCAAGGAGGGTATTCAAGCTGAATGGTCTTCCCAAGAACATCATCAGTGACCGGGATAGTAGATTTATGGGGGCATTTTGGCAAAATTTATTTAGATTGGTGGGCACCGAGCTCACTCCTAGCACTAGCTACAACCCCAGACAAATGGGCAAACAGAGATTGTGAATAAATGGTTGGAGGGATACTTGCGGAACTCTGTGACAGGTCAGTAGCGCGCATGGGTGAAGTGGCTACACCTTAGAGAGTATTGTTACAACCCCACTCACCATATGTCTTTCGGTATGTCACCTTTATGTGCCCTCTATGGTTATGATGCATTATCTTTTGCTGACATGATTTTTGGAGACAATCGAGCCCCTGGGGCAAAGGATTCGATACAAGAGAGCCAGGAGATCTTGAGGGCTCTTAAGGATAATTCGCAGATAGTATAGAACTAGCATAAGATGCACAAAGAGAGGTACCGAGTGGAGAGACATTTTGAGGTTAGGGATTTAGTTTTCCTACGTCTCCGTCGTACAGGCAGTCTACACTGAAGCAAAAGGGAGTCGAGAAGCTCAAACCATGTTTCTATGGGTTGTACAGAGTAATGCGACGAGTTGGAGAGGTGGCCTATGAGCTTGTCATCTGGCCCTCCTAGCGCCAAAAATGTTGACGGTGTTGGACCCGCTAACATGTCAGGCGATCTCCTTGGTAAGAAGTCCCAACTTGACCTCAGACCATTTGGTGTAGGAGTCCCAGCAGTGGGTCGTAAGGTATCACTTTGACCACGTTTGTGTGCAAAGGTAAGTAAGATGTCCTTGTTGGTAGCAATGGTGTAACATGCGCAGCAAGCCAAGGAAGGTGCATGAATGGTTCTAAGATGCGGAGGGTGCAATGAGTGCGCCCCTTGGAAACCTGTGTAAACACACAGCTTGGAAGGGAACACACGAGGAAAGATACATCACGAACTGGAAGGCGAATCAACAATCCAAAGTGATGGTTAAACCAACAGCACATCTCAATAAAATTCATACATACATAGACAGAAAGAGTCTATACATACATGCGTAAGCAAACAGATACATATATTAGAGTAACCAAGTTAACTGAAATAAAATAACAACATTCGCATGAAACGTGTTGGCTCTAGTATAATAAGAAGTGAAAGTTCCAATCATACAGTACAATCATGGCCAACCACTAGTCCCGAAAACAAAACGTTACAGTCACTGTTGCCTGCTCCTCCAAAGAGATGTACTAGCTCTGCACTGTGGAGAAGCCAAGGCTTGTTACAATATTCTCCAAGCTTTCTCTAAGATGCTCCTATAGGAAGCTTGGCTGACCAAAAGCCTCTACAATGAGTTATGAGGTACTATAAATAGCAAAAGGTCGGGTGACCCTTGACATTCCCCTTTGTGACTGTTCACCTGCCCTCATGACTCTTCAACTACTCTATGACTGTTACATTCAACTATCAACACTTGGACTTCCACTTTACAAGAGGTTACATACAATCTGCACATGTACCCATGTGAGACAAAATAGGCTTGAGCAAGCCATGCAAGACATTACTAAGACTCGGACAACTATGGAAAGACCAACTCTTCGACATCCTCATGACGGTCGACGGTGGCGAACTGATGCCAAGCTTGGTAGTCCGCGATGGTGTCCGTGTACTCTGTGGTGACATCTTTCTAGAAACGAACTCTTGCCTCTGTTGCATCCATGTACACTGATTTGGCTCCTTTGTCCAACTCATCTGATAACATGCGCATCATCGTCTTGAATGTTGTCGGACCAACGACATACTTATGCATAGTGTCTTCGTTGATGGCCAAGTCTGTGTTGCTGGCTATGCTCATCAACTCATCAAAGTACGTGTCCAGCTCCAGTCGGAGACTTGATTCTTTGTCTTTGCCTCGGTGAGTGTCCCAATAGATGGGATCGCATGTGCGCGCACAACAACATCCATGCTTTTGAACACCCGTGCATGGGAAGCTTGCAAACTGGTGATGAGCTGTGGGAGTTTCTCATAGTTCTGGATCTGACTCTAGATATGTGCCTTCAACTCAACCGCCATGGGCTTCATCATCTTGGGCAAGTGTAATGGGGCTCCCTTGTATCTCATTGTCCATGTTTGCATGCGATCGACAGCAGTATGCAGATTTGACAAGATATGTGCTCTTCTAGCACAACGTTGTTGTTCTCCTCCCTGCTTGGTCGTCTGTAACTCGTTAACCATTCGCTCGTTCTCTGCTATCAATAAGCGAACACACGAGCTAGTGGCTTTGGCATATGCTCAAGTAGCATCGACCAATGTTGTTGGATGCTTGTGCACATTAGATACGATCACTTGTTCCTCAAACTACGCAGGAGATGTGTGGACATCAGGGGTAGACACTTTGCGCGATTGCACAACTCTATGTTACGACTCGTCGAATGATATGTTGTGCATCTCTGCTTCCGGATTGTCTCCAAGGATCTCAGTCTCTCCTTAGTCGCTCAAGGATTGCTGTGCTTCCAAATCCGGTGAAGCTGGTGGGTCGATATCTTGTTCTAACTCTAGCTGCTCTATCTCTTTATCCATCTGCTCAAGTATTTGTTCAATCTCTTGAGCGAAGTCCTGCTCCTGCGACTACTCACCCTGTCTGCCTTGTGCCAGCTACTCGGATGAGTCTACACCCTGTATGGGCACAGTTTCATCTATTTGTGCATGTTGCGCCTCTTACTGTGTCTGTCCCTGCTGTGCTTCCTTCTCTAGTCTGTGCAGCTCTTGTTCTTCTCAGAGTTGTTGCTTCAACTCTTGCAACTCCTCCACTGTTTCTTCCATCCTTTGTTTATCTCTCTGTCTTTGCGCATTCCTCTTGTCGCGTTGTCGCCTCTTCGCCTCTATCTCCAAAGTTGCTTTCTCCACAAGCAGGTCTGCTTTGAACTTGCAGCTTTGTTCTGCCTCTGCATTGTCAGCAATCTTTCTCTTGCCTTTGTCATGCATCGTTATGTTGCCCTTTGCTGCTGTTGATGAAGATGCTCTCCTAGATGTTGCTTCGCTAACCATTCCACAGCAATGACGACCGGTTCATTGGAACTGGAGAAGTTGTGACAATATCTCCATGGGTCTTCCTCAGCCCAATGACACGCCCTGTGGATCCAAGGGAATTGCACTCTCGCACAGTGATCCTTTACAAAGCAATGCGGGTCATACGGATTGAAGCTTCTGGTGCTGAAAGTAAATCTTTTGAACTCTTCTATCTCGGCATCAGCATGCTTGAGATTTTGTATCTCGTATAACCCAATCCGCAATGGAAGAGTGGGCCAAGGTGCCTTCTTCTTCCGATGCAGTCTAGCTGACAGTCCTACCGAGATGTGGTACGACACTTCTTGCATGACGAGCTTGTCCATGGAAAACTTTGGTAAAACATGCAAAGGCTTCTCTGCGTTGTACATCCATATGAAGGTGCCAAAAGGTTAGGCATACCAATCCGCTATGTCGATCAGTGCCTCCATTGCTGCCTTGGACATGTAAGGTGGATCCTGCTCAAATATCATCTTGTACAACGGAGTGACAAAATGGTCTGACAACTGTGTGATGAATCCGCGGAAGCTACATTCAAAAAACAGTTTGTAATAAGTATTACAGAGGTTTCCGCTACTGTCCATGCCCACTTCAAGCCTGGGAACTTCTGACGGGCACAGATTGCATCCAAGATGTATGCGGACATGTAGATTTTTGCTTGCTGACCTTTGGGCGGCTCCCGAGCTCCTGTTACCTGTTGCCTTCACTAGCCAGTTGGTCCAATGCAATCACCCAACAATGCAAGAAGGTATCCGTGCTCGCTTGGTCGTACAAGTGACATGCAAAGATGACCAAGTACTGATATGCCTTCCACAGTATCTTCGTGCTCTCTTGGCCGTACAAGTGGCATGCAAAGATGACCAAGTACTGATATGCCTTCCACAGTATCTTCGTCTTGTAAATCTGGTCAGGGGTCATCCTGAACTTGGTTGGCTCCTTCACCCGGCTCTTCAAGGTATCCCTGGAGTTTGCACTGCTACTGGGTATGCTGAAGGGTGTCTCCATTATGATCACTGGCTTCGGCAAGTGGTACATCTGTTGATAGTCCTGTGCCCTAAAGGTAGCAATCGTTGTCCCGCTTGACACTGCTTAACACCATCGTCTCAGGATCAGTGTGCGAGATGATCCAATGTATCATGTTTGCGCATGGAAACGCAGGGTACCTGCATGCAATCCGGTACAAGCCAAACTTGTGAATGTTCACATAGACCCTGCAGTGTTCAAGATCTTCCTCAAATGTGCCTGAGAATGCAACATTGATGTCCTGCCATTTCAGCTTGCTGTCCTTGTCTACGATCAGCTTGGTGTCTTCGTAAATCGGCAAACTCATAGACACTTGCTCAACTGCATCTCCAGTTGCACTTTCGTCGGTGTCCTTTGAGCCTGCTCTTGGAGGCCATTGAACCTGAACTGCTAAGAGACTGATGAACACCTATTATACTTGGAGACATTACGACATGCATGGCAAGCAATTTATCAGTTGAAACCAAAGCAAACTTGAGGACTGACATGCAACATACCCGGGAGAATGTTGGCAAGGATTGCACAATTTTCACGCGGAGGCCAGGAAACTGATTGTCGGAACTGCGCAAAAGGCAGTCTAGATTGTCGAGAGGCTGGTTCATTGCTGGAATTGCGCAATGCACAATCCAGGCTGGCCTATTGGTTGTTGAGATTGCGCAATGTGCAATTTCAGTCAGCAAGGCATGCAGGCCCAGGGACTGCATTGCGCAATTTTTTGGCCCAGTAGAGCACTGCCTCTTAGAATTACGCAAAGCAAGCCTGGAGGACAGTGTCTAGCTAGTTTTTGCGCATTTTCTGGGAGGAAGGTAGAGCCTTCCCTCTAAAAGCTTCACAATGTTGTCCGGCCAAGGCAAGACCCGGGCCAAGGTTGCCCAGACCTGCCGACAGGCCACTGGAAACATATGAAGATCTGAATGCATGGCGAAACTGATTGTAAGCAAGAGTGAATGATCATAAATGCAAATAGCGAATGCAAGATTCGGAAAACGGGAAAACATGCATGTGTGTGAAATGGGTCATTGAATCGGCCACTGCCAATGCAAAACAGTGTCATGCATGTAACAGCAGTGAGATGCAAACGAAAAATGAAATGGTGCTTGTACAGGCTAACATGCATGCAAACAACAGTAAGCATTCACAGAAATCAAGCAGACAACACTCAGACAAGCCAAAACACAAAAAACGACAAAAATGTTGCAAAAGACAAGTAAAGTGGACTTACCCGGAAATAGCTGAATTGGATATGCCAAAGACTCCTAGATGTGTTGTGGGATGTTAGAGCTCCAAGATCGATGTGAAGAATGAGCTCTGTAGCGTCAAATAAATAAGTTTGAGGCTTATGACGCGCATGCCACAAATCTAGGAAAAAGCGACACTTGGAGGGTAGTTTCTAAAACGATCTTTGCATGTAACCTCCAGCTGCTAAAAATAGATCCCTAAAATCTAGGGATGCTTTTCGCATGTTGCTTTTTTTTATTTCGGGAAAAGCAGCCCATGCATGTAAATCAGTTTTGCTCGGTCCTGGAGGGAACTGGTTAACCTGAAGGCACATGCAACAACCTACAAGACTGAGAGAGGGATTTGCACAATTTTTGGGCTTAGTTGGGTTGGCTATCCCTGAGGGATTGCGCAATTTCTGAGGTCAACAGGTGACTGCTTCCCAAAATTGCTCAATTTATGGCGCCGATCTGCAGTGCTGGGCCAGATTGCGCAATTTTCTCAAGGAAGCTTGTCTGACTATTTCGCGCAATTTTGGAGCCCAGCAGGTTGTCCAGCAAATCTGCGCAATTTCTGGAGGGATTGCTGGTTCCCCTCCAGAATTGCGCAATTTTCTGAGGGAGTTGCTCAGCTAGCAATTAGCTTAAGTCCATAATAGCAGCTTGTGAAGGGAGTGAAGCAAACTGACATGCACAGGCTGGCGAGCAACTGAAAAACAAATGAAACCTGCGTACTTGACAACGCAAGAAATGTTGCTAAGGATGGTTGGTAAGGAGGCTACAAAACGAGGTAAGGCAAAATTTTGGAGGGTGGTTGTAGCCGCTACAACACAAGGGTTGGAGACCAAGAGGTTGGAGCCTCAAAAAGACAAGGTTGGTTCCTTAGAGGATAGGGTTGGAGCCCTAGAGGATCGGAGTCCTCAAGAAACCAGGTCGGAGCCTGAACCAGATATAGGGTTGGAGCCCTTGAGGTTGGTTCCTCAAAATTGACAAGGTTGGAGCCTTGGAAGTCCAATTCGATGCTTGGCAAATACAGGTTGGACCCTGGGAGATTGAAGATCGGTGTCTTCATCTAGGGTTGGAGCCCTACATATATTGTACTTGATTTATTGTAAAGAAGAAATTAATAAAAGCATTTATTCTTATTATTCATTTTGTGTTCTAAATATAAGTGATCTAATTGGTAAAAGTAACAATTGAAAAGAAATATTGATTCACCCCCTCTCAGTATTTCCAACATCATCTACACCTCTCATGTGCGAGAAAACTAGGGCATCAATTGCAACGGTAAGACAGAAATTGCAGCTACCTTAGGAGACCGAAATCGGGTGTGAAACAGACTAAGTTTGCAAGCCGAGTAGTCAAGAAGGAGAAGGCTATCCAAGCGAAGAAGGAAAGGAAGCAAATTCATCATGATTATCCCACATGTGCCATCTAGGGTTTCTGTAGTTGAAGTCGCAATAGAAGTTGTTGGGGGTCAAAGTTGCAAAAGAAGTTGTTGGGGGTCGGAGTTGCAAAAGAAGTTATTGGAGTGAAAGTTGCAGAAGTTGTTGGGGTCGAAGTTGCTAGAGAAAAGAAAGCTCATCAAGGAGGAAGGATTGACTTGGTCTTGGAGCCTGGAGGGGACTTTGACAAGGGTCCTAGGTCTTAGAATTTGTCATTTGAAGTTATATAAGAAGAAAAGAATTCTTGTGGGTTTTACTCTCAAGAGGAGAGGTATTGGCACTAACTGATAGCCTATATCTTATGTCCTATTGTCTCAATGGTCTTCATTGTTTGGTAGTTGTTTGATGATAGAGAACACTAATAATAACCAAGTGAAAGAAGAAGCTAATCAACTTAAGTAAAAGTACACAAGCAGTTATCAAAGTAAGAGAAATAACCTAATCTAGTGTCCCCTAGATTTCTCAACATGGGATCAAAGCTATGGTGACTACAACAAGGAAAGGCAGCTTGAAGAAGATCAAAAAATTGAAGAAAGCTACATAAGGGCCAAGCAAACTAAGGAACATCTAGAAGGACCATCCATCACATCACAAGGATCACATCATCACATCTCAAGGAAAAGAAGACCTAAAGGACCCCACCTCCACTCAAAGAAAGAAGGACTTCACATTTGAAGCATCTTGAAGCCTCCACATTCTACATTGTCATCCAAGGAAGCAAGAAGAAGCATTGCTATCATCATCAAAGAAATCAAGTTGATCTCCCTCTCTTTCAAAAAAAGATCACATCTCAAGCATATTTGAAGAAAGACATCTCTAGAAGAAGAAGAATTGTTATCTTCAAGGAAGCAAATATCATCATCACCAAAACAAGAAGACATCAAGTTGAATATATTATCGTCAAAGGAGCATCTTCACTTGACAAGTAAGTATCTTTATATCTATGTTTGAATCTACTATTAAAATGATTTCATTCTGCAAGGAAAGCAATTAATTCATTGGGTTATCAAATTTCCTTGCATGGAAGAAGAGGTCAAATTTGATCCTCATAGAGAATGAAGTTGTAGAATATGTGAAGTGCTCCATCTCGAAACCATCTCAAGAGCAAGCTCAAGCATTATCAAAGTATGTGAAAAGGGAAATAAGCGCTCAAAGATTCCTTACAAAATCAATCAAGGATTCACTCATCCCTTATGTAGCAAAGATGGAGACATCAAAAGAAATCTATAAGAAGTTGGTAGCACTGTTTTCCGCAAGCACTGCAGGAGAAGTGATATCTTTGAGAACTGAGCTATACAAGATGAAGGTATCAAAAGGAGGGATAGCCTCATACCTTATGAGGGTGTCACAAATAAAAGATCAACTAGAAGAGTTGGGGGAAATAATGTCCGATAAAGAAATGACCATTGTTGTGCTTAATGCACTACCTGATGAATGGGGAAACTTTGTATCAAGTATCTATGGAAAGAAGGAAGCCACCCCATTCAATGAACTTTGGTCATTATGTAAGATTGAAGAAACTAGGTTGGAAGCAAAAAGGTATGTTGGATCAAATGAACAAGTTCAAGCATTTTCTACCATGGCTAGGAGAAAAAGGAAAGTTTGGGAAGTTTGGTCCTCTAAGAAAAGAAGAAGATCGATATGTCAAAGATCCAATGCTATGGATGTCAGGAATATGGGCATTTCAAGAAAGATTGTCCTAAACTCAAGAAGGGCAACAAGAAAAGGAAAGAAATGAATGAAGCCCATATCACCGAAGAAAAGAACCTGATGAGAAGAAATCCAAGAAGGAAGAAGGGATAGATCTTCACCAATGTTACTTGGGAGCGGGAGCGAAAGTGGGGAGCGGAAGTGAAAACGGGAGCGGGAGCAACATTTTCAGAAGCTCCCGGTTTGGGAGCAAATCCCAGAGCGATTTTTTAAAAATATATATATATTTTATATTTTTTAATTTTTGATACATGTATGTCAACAAAAACATGTAGAATGATGAATTAGATATAAAAAACATAAAAAAAAAACATAGATTGATCATTGAACCATATCATCTAGAAGTTATAATCTTCATCAACCATGTCCACAAGTTAGTAAAATACATATTACAACTGCAACATATTGAGTCTCATGAATCATGATTCATCAAATTCAATCTTAAAGTTTCAATCAAGTTTTTAAAATTGAAATTCAATAGCATTTATCATCATTGATCACCAAAGTTGTACATGTACTTGTAAGCTAAGTTTAACCATTACAAGAAGTAATATCTTAGATATTTCTAAGTCCTAACTTCTAACTGTTAACATGATATGAAATGTTATAAATTTATAAAATGAAACATGAATAATGAAATGAAATGAAACAACTTTAGTCTTTCATGAAGCATCATATTCATAATTCACAATCATTACCAATGAGTTATAATTGCCAACTTCAAACTTCAAATTTTCATTGTCACAGTCATATATTGTTTACAAAAAATATCAAGAGTCAAGGACTCAAGACTCAACAGTTATGAAAAGTTGAAAACTAATAGAAACTAGAAATGACAAGTAAACTATAAATCTACATGTGGCCCTTGCCACGAGAGTCTCCAGGGGTATAAGCATGTCGTGGTGGTCTTCTAGGAGTCTCCCGCACAGACCGACAACCAAAACTAGAAGGCACATGCCCTCCACATGAGGGTGTAGATGGAGGTGGCGAAAGCAAAGGAACAAGACTCGGAACTCGAGCACTGCTACTAGATGGTGGAGGTAGCTGCTTCATCTTCATCCCTTATAAGTTCCTCTTCCAGTTCTTCAAGATGTACAGTGCCATCCTCCAAATTGTCATCCTCTGGGTGATTGTCCCAAATTTTATATGTGGGATCCTCATAAGCCCGATCACAGTAATGACTCAACAACCTCAAGTTGTAGTGCACATAAACCAAGCTTTCTGCTCGGTTTTCATTGAGTCTGTTTCTTTTCACATTATGTATGTAGCTGTAGGTGCTCCAACACCTCTCTGTAGAAGAGTATTTACAACCTGTGAAAGAACTTTTTTTGCCAATTTTGGCAAAAGTCCCTGGCCACCATATGTTTCCCACCATGTGAGAGTATCAAATCTATCTCTGTCGTCCATTGCATGGAAGTTACCATACAAACCAGTGCCACTGAAGTATCTGCCTATTTCAAGGCGCATAGTTGCACATTCCTCCCTGTCAGGTACCAACTTTTCTAATGCTTCCAAATATCCTCTAGTTACCTCTCGATCTAAATGGGGTTTGGTCCTAACCCCACCCCTTGCTGCAGGTTGGCCCAACCAAGAGGTAGAGTAGTATTTTGGCGTAAGGATATATGCCAAGCAATGTAGTGGAAGATTAAGTCTATTCAACCGTTCACACACACAATCGTGAATCAGTTTGTACAAGTCGGGATCTTTGTTATGAACAATATCTTTTATTTGCCCCAACATGGTATCCATCTGCTCATACACCTCGCCAATCACTGGTTTGTTTGTATCTGCAAACTGAATCATGTGATAAATGGGCTTTGTGAAATCCAATACTTGCCTCACACTTGTCCAAAATTGACCATCAAGAGCGGCCTCCTCCACCAGTTCAAAACCTCGCCTGTCAGCTGCATTTGTAGCCCTTTCCTTTAATACCCGCCAATGTGGACTTGATAGCATGCTAGCCAATGACTCTCTTACCTTCAAAAGGCGCCTGAAGGTGAGGTAATAGCTACCAAATCTGGTCTTCGCAATCTCTAAAACTCCAATCTCGAGTGACTGCGGAAAAGGCCATGGGTATTGCTATGATTTGTAATAAATTTTATCATTTATTTGCCTCTCTTGTACAAATCACCAATCCATTTGTATTGTTGGTTTTTGTTCTTAACAATATCATGCATCAAAAGGTTCATCGTGTGAACCAAACACCCAGAACAAAATATGTTGGGGTATTTTTCCTCAATAATTGCTCCCGCTACCTTACAATTAGGAGCATTATCAGTGATGACTTGGATGACATTGTATGGCCCAATATAGTCCATTGTTTCCAGTAATGGTTCTGCAATGTTGATGCCAACCTTGAACTTGTTTGAGTAATCATATGTTGAAAAAAAGATGGTACCACTAACAGACA
>APFE031228416.1:138458-154863 GCA_000404065.3 Pinus taeda
TACCCACGGATTCCATCCAAGGATATCCCAAAACAACATCTATGTTATCCATATCAGAAGCATACAAATCACCATGCAACACATACTTATCCATAGAAATCTTCAAATCCTTGTACACTTGAACATCCTCATTATCAACCTGTGTATGTTGAATTTGTTTTGCTGGGACTTGCAATTTTTTTGCCAAATTAACACTGATAAAATTATTCTTGCAACTAGGATTTATAGACACAACGATCTTCTCCTTCTGAATCAACCCATGAACCTCCAATAAGGATATACCAGTAGGAAATAAACCCACATGTTTCTCCTTATCTTGTTTTCTGGCATGAGACCATCTGTCTAAAAGTAATTTTTCAAATTCTTCATCGGAAAGTTTGGTCAACTGCTCGCAGTCAAGTGAGAACCACCATTTGTCAGCCTCATCTTTTAAATTATACCACACTGAAACCCTCCAAACTCTCCCATATTTGATCTTTATTGTTTGTAGGAATTCTTCAATAGTAGGACCCTCATCTTTCCCGGTAAATTGTAGAGTCGTCATAAAGAGGGTTTTGAGAAAAAATTCTATGACTTGGCGAAAATTTGAAATTGTCATAGTTTCGTCAATATTGCTCAGAATCTCTATTATAACCTATTTTTTGGAAATGTAACAACCATTCTGCATCTGCCCATGTGATAGAAATCCTGATCCAGGCACTAGAATTCTAGATCTGCGCTGCTACTCTCCCGCCGTCACCCAAAATTTCTGAAAAAAGTGCTGATTTTAAATCAACGATATCTCCCTCATACGGACTCCGATTCGACTGATTGTTTTTTTGAATTTAGGTGTTTTTTCACAAAGATTCCAGATCTACAATTAGATCTTGTAGATCTTGCACCAGGATGTCGATATCTGCGCCGCAAATTCGCTGCCCCGAAAAATTGTCTCCAACCCTACTGATTTTTAGATCAATGATATCTCCTTCATCCGGAGTTCGATTTGACCGATTTTTTTTTTGAAATCGGCTATTTTTTCACAAGGAATACAGATCTGCAATCAGACTTTTCATATCTTGAACCAAAACGTACAGATCGGATCTACAAACTCGCCGCCCTTGAAATCCTGCAAAAAGTAAAAAAAAATTCCACTTTTGTGCCCAAGAAAGTGCTCTGATATCACTTGGTGTGGATCTAGCCCAAGATATTATAGATCTGATAAGAAAGTATAAGATAATGCAAATAAACCCAAGAAATAGATAGAAATGAATCTTTATTATCAAACCCTTAAGGTAGGGCAACACCATACAACACTCCTTAAGGAAGGAGAACACTCCACAAGCCATATGCCTGTTCATACAAGAATACTTCTCTTCATATCTCTCCATGTGGAGTCTCTAGCCTCTATATAGGCCTCAAACATACAATACCATGCATCATTACCATGGTTTCCTCATACAATCAACTAATACCATGGGCCCCTTACATTATTATTAACTACTTGTGGTCCCTTACATGACATGGGTTAACCACCTTATTTATTACTATGGCCCATCCCATTATTACATTATTACCTTGGATACCTCCCTCAGTACCCCATATTACCCCCCCTAGGTATATAACATAACATCACTTATCTAATTATATTGGTCTGAAATGGATCGAATGGATGATGTATTGAAACTAATGAATAATTTAATACATTCCACTATTAATGAGATGGTTAAGATCAACAAAATCTCACTTTCCTATATTAAAATTTATCTCCAAAATGCACAGGAGAATATTGAGTTTTTGCAGCTTGAGACAAAGCTACAACAAGAAGAGCTACATCAAAATAGACATCATTGTGAACCAATTTTTTTCATAACATTGAGATAGAAATCCATTAACAAAAAGTCAATATTGTTGAAGTTCATTCAGATTTAGTACCCAATGAAGTAGAAGTTGTACATGTAGGTGCAAAAGTTTACTTTGCACATCCCAAGCCCATCATCATACATTGGGAAGAGCTTGTCCACAACAAGCACAAAATAGGTCTTGGATATGATAAGGAGATTTCCTTTCATATTCTAGATTACTTAAAGCCCATTCAATTTCAGAGTGCTGGATTCCTTCAAGACAATTTGCCTTCAATTGTTCCATATTTTTCCCCTCTTCCATAGAAACAACAACAGATTGTGAAATGCAAACACTGTGACTGAGTTGGCCATCTGAAAGATCATTTTTTTTATCTTGATCCATGTAAGCATTGTCATAAAACCAGTCATTATTGAAACAGATGCTTTAGAAACAAACCTCTTGCAAGAGAAAAGTTTCATCTTGGATGGATCGCTTCTTGGCAATGGGCTTCAACAGCCAAGAAGATGTTTCACTCATACAACAGGATTTTTTCACAAATATTGAAAAGTCTTGTAGTTTATATCTCTTCATATTCTCACCTTGTATCTGACAGGGGGGGAATGATGGCCATCTACAAGCTTCAAAGCTACATCAAGTGAGCCTGAGTCACAACCTATCATACCATATTTAGAGTTGTAGCCAGAGACAAAGATGCCCCTGAGAATGCCTTCAATTGGTGATAACTCTTCAAAGAATTGGGGACACTTCCTCTAGCGGAATACTTCAGCTTCCTGCTAGTTTTGAAAGAGTTCAAAGAATTGCACTAAGCATTCCAGAGTTGTTTGTCATCCTTAAACCATCACAGGTTGAGACCTCCCTTTTTAGATTGAGGGTCTCCCCTTTATGCGGGGTGAGACCTCCCTTTCATGGTTGAAGGTTTCCCTCTTCAAAGCATCAGGAGCACTTCCTCTAGGAGAATACCTAAGCTTCATGCCATACTTGGAAGAGTTCCGTGAACTGCACTAAGCATTCCAGTGTTGGTGGTCATCCTTAAACCACCCCCCTTATACCAACATTTCAGCCTAGTGCTTCCAGCATTTTCTGACATTTTGTATTAAACTCTCTTCTTGGACTCATACATACCCCTTTGGATTAAGGGGGGGAATGTTGGACACCTAATCCTCTATGGGTTGGTGTAGAATGTGAACAGCCATTAGAGTCCAAGAGAACTCGGGATCTAGAACCCAATGGTCACAAAAATGTACTATAAATGCATATTCTTGTCAATAATAGATACACACTCATGTTAATCATTTAGATTTTGTTCACATTCCATGCATGTCTGAAATAACCCTCAAGGTTTCAAATAAAAAATGTATTAAATGTTGTAAACATTATTAATTAAAAAAATTCCTATATTTAAAATCTGCACAGACACATTTTATGTGTCTATAGTTTCATGGAAAATGTATTTCCTTAGCCTATTTAGAAATATCACCACACACACACATTTTCTAAAAAATTGACATTTTCGTTTATTTGCAACCCAAACCACCAATTTTGTGAATTTTAACCTATATCCAAAGAAAAAAATTCATTGTGCAAGCAAGATTTCCATTGGGTAAATTTTAAACTCAAAAAAATGTGTGTGCATTCCTGGAACTAAAATATCACACCTATTTCTAGTGGTAAGAATGTGTGCACATCCTTGTTGCTATAACACACACATACACCCTTACCATTGGAAGAACACATACATTCCCATAAATAAGAACTTAAAAACATGGAAATGGTCGAGGGTCATTTGGGGTGGAGGGGGGAGTGGTAGAGAGAGATATATAGAAAGAAAGAGGAGGGGGAGAGAGGGAGGGATTGAGGGGGAAAGGAAGATAAAGAGAAAATAGAAATAGATAAATGGAGTGAGAGGTGGGGTGGAATGAATAAGTGAGTGAGGGGAAAGGGGGGGAGAGAGAGTTCTGTGAGACATAGGGAGGAAAAGAGATGCATTGTTGGAATGTGGATGTTGTCAAGGAGGGATTATTGGAGGGATGGAGAGAGTGATTGAAAGATTAGGGTAAGGGAGAGAGAGAGAGGGTTTGGGGGAGAGAAATAGAGAGAAACAAAGAGAGAGAGGACCAATAGGATAGAGCATGAGAGAGAGGTAGAGAGATTATAGGGTGGGAGGGGAATATTACAAGAGAGGGAAGGGAGTGAAGGAGAGAGAGAGAATGATAGAGGCAACGAGATAGAGATATACTTGGATGAAAAAAGAGAGAGGAAGAGAGAGTTGCAGGGAGGATTTTGTTAATGAGAGAATGAGTGGGGGAGAGAGGGATATGGAAATAGAGGTGGTGGAATGAGGAAGGGGGAGAATGAAAGACATGGGGGAGAAGTGAGATTGGGAGAGAGAGCAGGAGAGAGGGAAGGAGATATAGACAAATATAGAGGGGAGTGAGAGATGATTAAAGAGGGGGAGAGAGACAGCGGGGGGGGGGGGGGGGGGGAAGATATGGGGAAGGAAACGAGAGATGGGGACAAAATTTAAGGATAAAGGGAAAGAGGTAGATGCAGAGATAGAGGGGGGTGGGAAAGATAGAGAGAGAATGATGTGGGAGAGAGAGAGAGTAACACCCCAACTCAACCCATAAACTATAAATAACATGTACACACAAAACGTAGGCTAGTGAATTGGTATATATTAAGTAGGTTTGTGAGCTAAGGACTCTTATTGGGGTTTACATGCCCATGTGTGTGTGTGTGTGTGTGTGTGTGTGTGTTTATATGTTTTGGGGCCAATGTGCTCACGTGTGAATGATTTGATATGTTTTGAGGCTAGAGAGCCTAGTTTTGTAGATAAGAATATTCATGCATTATAATAAAATACATTACTATCGTATACCAAGTTAGAGGAAAAAAGTGTGGGACTAATACTCGATTTTGTGTTATAAAGGGGGATTTGTATCACTACATAAGTATTAATGTGTAATGATTTTAACTAAAGTCTATGAAGTGACTTTAAGGGGTACCATGTTGAGAGATACATGCACATAAATTAATTATGTTGGTATTGTGCAACAAAAATTCTATAGAATTTGAATGTGTAAGAGAGACTATACACCTTAATGGAAATCAAGGCATGACCCTAAGACAAATGAGACATGTTCCTAATATTACAACCAAGAGGGTACCTAAAGAGCCTTGAGGCCAGTAGGAACCCCTAGAGCTATAGGGTTCTGATACATACCTAGATGGATCAGTTAGACACCTTAGAGGCAGTGGCATAGCTTGAGGGACTCCATGTGTAGAGAAGTAGGTGCACTGCTTGGGTGTAGGGTTGATGGGAGATGTCAGCTTGTTGGATGGAGACTATTTGGATTTGATACCTTGTCCCATTTGACTAGAAATGTACCTATTTTGGGTAAATTGTTTCCCCATGGAGTCAAAGCTAGTTCACATATATAAACGTTAATTTAAATATCTAATTGTAATTTCTTTATAAAAAATTATATAATTATGTTTGTTGTATATGCATAGAAATAATGGAATAGTATACCTATGCATGGGAGAATTACCTAGTAGAACACATTATTTATGAATACCACATGTACAAAATACAAAATAAATAATAAAATTTGTAGAAAAATAGGTTAGAAGGGTAACAACTGTAGTAAAATGCCTAGTTGATGGAAATGGGGATGTTATAGAATGGTATTAGAGACTAGGTTAAGATCACTCAAGTTGTATGGGTCAACTTTCACTACAAATGATAAACACAAATTGTTGAGAAACTATTTAACAAAATTTGTAGGGAATGGAGACATTGTTTGGGCGATTCGTTCATTTTGGGAATAGAGGAGCCACCCCACCGAGCACCAAAACTAGCAGGGCACCCCTTCGGTGCCCGGTACGGTAGCTCGTCGATTCCTATGATTGAGAAACCGTCCAAACAACATTGTTTGGGAGGTTCATTGATTCTGGGTCGGGAAAGGTAGTTAGAGTGTTGTCACTGCTCTAGCCCCCTACCCGCGACCCTTTGACACCAGGTGGGGTGGCTATAACACCACATATTTTTATTTTTACTTTTTTTTTTAATGTATTTTAAAAAAAATGTTATTGTTTTTTAAATTTTTTAATATATTTAAAAAAAGTTTAATCTATTTTTCTTTTAATTTTATCTAAAATATTTGTTTATAAACTTGTTGGTAACTTAATATTTAAATTTTTTTAAATTAAATAATAAAAATTAAAAAAAAATGTTTTTAGATATTTTATATTGTATATTTCCTTTTTATTTTCTTTTTGTTATTTGATTTTTTTCAATTTGTTTTATATAATTCATTTTATTTTTTTTGTTAGTTTTTAATTATGGTTTGAATCTCTCTCTCTCTCTCTCTCTACACACACACACGCACAAACACACACACACACACACACACACACACACACACACACACACACATATAATTTCTTTTGGATAGTTGAACAAAATTTGTGAAAGTTCAAACGAGGTTCATCCAATGAAGAGATAAGTTCAAGGAAAATAGCCAGGGTTTCAGGCTTTTGCAGAGGTTGTTCTCCATGGAAGGTTACAAAGGAGGGAGCTCCACTCCCTCCTACAAGCAAGCTGTGGTCAGTAGGGGTAAAAAACCAATGGAATATGACAGAGGCCCTTCACAGGGAAGGAAAAGAAATAGTGAAGAGAAACAAGATGGTACTATGTCAAGGGAGAATAATAGCAATAAGGAAAATGAGGAAGGAGACAAGGAACATGGAACAAAAGACAAAGCACACATGGGACCATGTAAACCCAAAGCTACAGTTACACCCAAAGTCATTTTAAATGATCCGGCTCTGCAGGCGCTCAAGGACCACATGCAGGCATATGCAATCATTTGTAAATTCATGGGTTTATGGCCCACTGAAAAAGATTTACAAATGTGGATTAAATACCACTGGAATCCAAAAGGAAGAATTGACCTACATATTGCGTCAAAGGGTTTCTTCACTGTGGTATTTGCAAACATTGAAGATAAGGACAGAGTCTTTGAAGGAGGGCCCTACTTTTACATTGCAGCAGGCCTCTATATGCGACCATGGATTATGAATTTTGTTCTGGAGCGTGAGACTTTTACTTCGGTCCCAGTTTGAGTAAGACTCTACTCTCTACCTCTTGATTACTAGCAAACGGAATCCTTATCTACCATAGGATATAAGTTAGGACGTTTTCTCAAAGCTTCTAAGGCCACTAGAAGGGGAAAGTATACTTCCTTTGCTAGAATATGTGTGGAGATGGATCTCTCTAGAGCTCTACCGAATGAGGTAATCTTGGAAGTATTTGATGAAGAATGGGTGAAAACAATAGATTATGAACATATTCCATTCAGATGTCACAAATGCCATGAGCATGGGCACCTATTCAGAGACTACCCTCCCAGTAACATAGAGAATAAGAGTAAAGCTAACACAATGAAAGATTCTAAAAGATTTCACAAAGTGGCACATAAAGGAAAAGGAAGCAAAAGGGGGCCAAAGATACAAAAATTAGAAGGGCAACAAGCCAGTCAGAAAAGGTTCCATGTTCTCGAAGAGGAATAAGAGATAACAAATGCATATCAAGCAAAGGGAGGAGGTCCAGTGGAGGAGGGGAAACAAGTAAACAGGGAAAAACACAAGATAATAATAAACAGAAAGATACTATGATGAGTGATGCAGAACAGGAGATGGACCATGAAATGAGCCAAAGTGAGATGGAAATGGAGGACCATGAACTATAGGAGCTTCTTGAGAAAGAGAACCTAGATCTGGAGGGTTTCTTGAATGAAGGAACCAGGGAAGGGGTAGACTCGTTACCTCTAGAAGATTTCAATAGAGTTCAGTAGTTGTTTATATGGAAAACCCAAACTAAAGGGCTGGAGAGGCAAAGAAACAATGAAAGGCAGGGCAACGAAGGTGTGAAAATGATGAAAACCACAACAAGATTAGCACCTAGAAACCCAGGAAAGAAAAGAGGCAGGGAAAAGCAGAACGAACTATTGGTGGAATGTGGAAAGCTAATGATAGACTGAGGTAAGAAGAAAGACCTAACCAACTACTCCTTTACAAATATTTAATAATGAATTTCAATTCATGGAATATTTGGGGTCTAGGCAGTAAAAGAAAACACAGAGTAATTAGTAATAGAATGAAACAAGCAGCACCATATGTGATCTTCATCCAGGAAACTAAATGTTCCATTCAAAAAATAATAGAGATTCGTAGCAAATGGCTTAATCGATTTGAGTTTCTGGAAGTCAAAGCAGAGAATACAATAGGAGGCGTACTTACTCTTTAGAGTCCCAATAAAATTGGCATTTCAGATGCTAAGGCATCTAGGGAATATTTATCAGTGGTCATGCAGCCTGTGGGAGATAAGGAAACCTACCTGGTCACGAATGTGTATGGCCCCCAAAGAGTGGATGGCAAACTCATGTTTCTAGATTCTCTGGAGGATCTCAAAGACAAACATTCAGGCATACCATGGATCTTGGGGGGATGATTTCAACATGATCAAATCACTTTCGGAGAAAAAAGGGGGAACCAAAGTTTTAAGTAAAGACTCTTTGACATTTCAAAATTTTATAGATAAGATGAAGCTAGTGAACATTGTAATGAGTAATGGTATCTTTACTTGGAAAAATGAAAGAGGAGGAGAGTCTCAAGTGGCATCAAAAGTAGACAAATTCATAATCTCAGAGGACCTTATGCTCAATGACAAGGAAATAGTAGCAAGAATTCTCCCCTTTGGAGGCTCAAATCATTAGTTGGTTCAACTGGAGGTTCAAGGCATTGGTACCCCTAGGAACAAACCTTTTTGATTTGAGAATATCTGGCTTTTCCACCCATATTTCATCAACAACATTGCCAAATGTTGGTTAGAAGATTTGAACATTCAGAGCACAAGAATGTTCCTTCTTCATAAAAGACAAACACATCAAGCTCGGGCTCAAATATTGGAACAAGAATGAATATGGCAATATTTTTGAAAAAAAAAATTGTTGAAGGTAAATTGCAAGAACTCAACCAAGCCCTTATCACGAATGGCTTTAATGAACTTAGAAGTGATCAAGCCACCAAATATCATCAAGAATGGGATAATTTATGTAAACAAGATCAAATATTTAGAGACAAAAATCCAGAGTTCAATGGCTAAAAGAAGGAGAACATAATACTAGATTTTTCCACAGATCCACTATGGCGAACAGAGCTCATAACATAATTTCTTTGATCAAGGACGGGGGAGGTAATATTCTTAATTCTCATGAAGAAATAGAAGCAATACTAGTTCAAAACTTTTGAGGTATAGCAAAGGAAACCTATTATGACAGAGAACACTCCATCAGGGACTTCACTAGATATATGCCTAGGCTGGTGTCTAGAGAGGACAATTTCAACCTTAACAGGCCAGTGACTGAAGAGGAGGCTAGTGAGGTCCTCAAGGAAATGTAGAATAGTAAAGCGCTAGCCCCGAATGGTTTCAATGTAGATTTCTTTAAAGCTTGCTGGAATATTGTCAAAAAGGATATTCTGAATGTAGTAGAGATTCCAGGAAGAATAGAACTATTTTGAAGGCGCTGAATACCTCCTTCATCACCCTGATCCCTAAATAGGAGTTAGCCCAAACTCTTGACAGGTTTAGACCAATAGCTTTGTGCAATGTGGTTTACAAGATAATTTCAAAAGTTTTGGCCAATAGACTCAAACCTCTCCTTCCTACTCTAGTTTCTAAGGAATAATCTGGATATGTGTAAAGAAGGAAAATTCTTAATAACACCATTCAAGCACATGAGGTGGTGCAGTCTCTGACTAGAAATAGGAAGGTTGGAATGATCAAGCAATTGGACATAGCTGAGGCCTATGATAAGCTGAATTGGACCTATATCAGGAAAGTTCTTATAGCTTTTGGGCTTGATCACAATTGGGTGAGATGGGTCTTGGCCCTGGTTACTTCCTCCAGCTTTTCAATTCTGGTCAATGGTTCTCCTTTAGAGTCTTTTATTCCTTCTAAAGGACTCAGATAGGGTGACCCACTCTCTCCCTTTCTCTTTATCCTAATGATGGAAGGACTGGGTTAGTCTATCAAGCATGCAAAAGAAGGTGGTAAGATCAAAGGTCTCCAACTTTCTGATAGTGGACAGGCCTTGACTCATCAACGATTTGTTGATGATACCATGCTATAGGGAATCCCCACAGTCAAAGAAGCTCTTGCATATAAACAAATCCTAAGTGATTTTTCCATGGCTTCAGGTACGAAAGTTAATCTCTCCAAATCTATGATTTTTTTCTTCAATACTAATATTGCTATTTAGAGGAACATCTATAGAATTCTGGGCTTTCAAAGGGAATCTCTCCCCTCAAAATATTTGGGAGTTCCTCTAACTAGTAAACCATTACACAAGAGCATCTGGGAGCTGGTGATTAATAAATTGCAAAATAAAATCAGGAAATGGACTATGAGATCCTTAAAATTGGCTGGTAGGTTGGTGCTTACAAAGGTTTTTCTTCAATCAATCCCAATCTTCATGCTATTAGCTCTCCCAGCACCTAAAGGAGTCTTGCAACAATTTAGAACCATACAAAGAGACTTTCTATGGGGCAAGGGGGAAGAAAGGAAGAAATGGGCCTTGGTAGCTTAGGAAAAAATCTGCAAACCTAAAAACCATGGGGATCTTGGATTGGATGATCCTGACAATCTAAGCAAGTTTTTAGGGGAAAAAGTATGGTGGCACTGGGTAAAAGAACCAGAGACTCAGTGGGCTATAATTTGGAAAGAAAAATACGCTAGCTCATGGAAAAATAATGATCATATAAGGATGGATGGAAGTATTAAGGGATCATACATTTGGAATACGACCTAGGAAAACAGGGGCTTAATCTAAGAAAATAGCTTTTGGGAAATTAGAGAGGGAGAATTAGCTTTATTCTGGGAGGATAGATGGCAACAAGAACCTATTTTGTTAAAAGAGGACTTGGAGGACCTCAAGGTAGAGGTAGATACTAAAGGGTTATCCAAGGTAAAGTATTTTTGGGATCAAACCAATAGTATAGGAAAATGGAGAACCTGGAGGAACTTTGATTTCAGGGATGACAACCCCGTGGAAGCTAAAGCTGAGACACTAATGAAAGACTTAGATCAAAGGAAAATTTTAGTGTCAGGGGAGCAGGACTAGCTGAGATGGGGCAACAACAATGAGGGTACCTTTAATCTTAATGAAGCAAAACTCATTCTCCTTGAATTGGATTCCCATGCTCCGGATAGGGTGTGGCAAAACCTATGGAGGCATCAAGGTGGGAAAATTAAACTCTTCATGTGGTTGGTTCAACATAGGAAAATTTTGACCTAGGATAACATTAGGAAGAGGGGTGTCCTTGGGCCTTCCAGATGCAAGCTTTGTGAAGCACAAGAGGAAACAATGGAGCACCTTCTCAACAATTACATTTTTACCTACAGGTTGTGGGATTATTTTTCCACCATTTTCCAACAGTCTAATAGGGACAGAGGGAGTATTATCAACACCCTAAACAACTGGAGAATAATGTTTTCACATTATGAAGTTCTAAGCTCAACATGGGCTCTTATGCCAAGCTTCATTATTTTGAATGTTTGGAAAGAAAGGAACAACAAAATCTTCAAGAATGAAAAGAATTCATCCCTTTGCCTTTTTGAATAGATATTAAAACAACTTAAGGAGATGGTGGGAACTATAGTCAAAAATCTCCCTATGAATCCACCTTCTGTAACAGAATTGAGGATTCTCAGTCAGTTAGGGTTGCTAGGACTTATTCCTCAGGGCCTGGATAGGAAGGTTTTAATAGTGGATTCTGAACTAGATTTCTAGCATCCCCCCCTAAGGGTTTTTTGAAATTCAACATTGATGGTGCTTCAAAAGGAAACCCGAGCACGGCTAGTGATGGAGGGGTTTCAAGGGATGAAAATGGAAGTATTCTTTTCATCTTGTATTGCCATTTAGGAAAAGCTGCCAACAATATGGCGGAATTAATGGCTATGGAGCAATGTTTAGATTACCTCGTTCAGGATAATTGCCATAATGTGATTGTTGAAGCTGATTCTAAGTTAATCATTAACTCGGTCAAGAGAATGAGCTGAGGTACAAAGCCAGAAAAAGCCTCAAGAAACTGGAGGTTGATCCAGATCTTTCAATGGATTCAAAGTCACTTCCAGTGCCTTCGAACAGTCAGTTTTAAACATGTGTGAAGAATAGCCAATAAAATGGTGGATCTTCTGGCCAATCAAGGAGTGATCTGCACAGAAAATATGGTTGTGATGAATTGGCAAGAGCGACCTCAGAACAGATTAAAGGCAAATTGTCATGACCAAGTACATGAAGATAGGATGGTATTTTAGAATAGAGCCATGGAGGTGGGGTTCATATGACTCAATAGCTTTATGATTAGCAGTTTGTTTACAGTTGGGTCTTTAGCGGGTTACAAGCAATGGTTAGCCTTCGCAACCCAGGTCAATACTTTCATAGTGGGTCCTAGAGTTAGCAGCCGGGGCGATTCAGTATTTCGGATGATAGGTAGGATGGTGGGAGCTTCATCTCATAGTGCTTCAAGTAGAGTAGATGCAGCGAGAGGCTGGAAACTGGGAACTCTCATTGGCCTCGAAACCTTGGGTTTTCTTCTTTGTGCATTATACCGCGTCCAGGGCAGATTTTCGGTGATCACAAGCCTTGCAAGCGAGAAGTGGTTTTTCTAATTTGGGAGAAATTCCATTCAGTGAGCCCCATGTGGCAATCGGGTTGGATGGAATACCTCCCTCATCACATGCTATTGTTTAGTGATGTAGACCGGTGCGATATGATCCTCGACGTCGAATCTTGCAAGGCAGATCTACGATGGGATTGATCGAGCATGTTGGTGGGTCCATATGGTAAACATTGTGCTTCTAAGCACATCGATATTGGCAATAGCCATAGGATCGGGCGAGAAGGTTCGACAGTTGAGATTAAAGATGCAAGTCAGGAAAATGGTGGGAGGAGTTAGTGTTTAGTACTCTTGGCGGGAAGCAAAATGTTCTTAGCGGAAAGCGCCTATCTTATACGTTCCACAGATTCGCAAGTGGTGAGTTTTGCAGAGATGAAATCTTTATAGAATGCCACATTTGTTCCGCTTCGGGCCTGATTCTAGATTCTCGCTTGCCAGTTTCTGCAGTGTATTTCTTTTGAGAGTTTTGAGGTTTGGTTGTAGGGATCATAGCTTTTGCCTCTAGCCAATTAATAATTAGTGTTTGGTTTTCTCCTTGATTCATAGATTACCAAGGAATGTTGTATTTTATGTATTTTATTACGCTGTAAGGCGTTTCCCTCTGAAATCAACTTCCCTCATTGCCTACCTGTCATTTTGTGCACCACACGATTAGATGTTAGACGATTAAACAAGTTTCAAGCGTTAGATCAATGGCAAGGGGAATGGCAAGGGGAAGAGACACGGGCAGGATGGAAACGGGACAGGCATCAACTAGATTTTAATGTATGTCGACGCATTGCAGGGGTTGTCTCTATAGATGTTGATGAGAAAGACAGAAAGATCACTGTGATTGGAGATGCAGATCCCGTGTGCCTTACGGCTAGTCTCAGAAAATTTGGATTTGCAGATCTGGTGAGTGTCGGACCTTCTAAAGAACCAAAACCGAACAATCCTGGTCCCGAAAAGAAGCCCGAAACAGACAAAAAGCAATAAGATAAGAAGACTGAAGCTGACAAAAAAGGGGCCGAGAAGAAGCCTGACAAAAAACAGGCCGAGAAGAATCCTACTGAACAAAAGGCTTTCGAGTAAAAGGTTGCCGACAAGCAAGAACCGTCGCAACAGAACTATAGTTATATCATTCTTCCAAAGAGCTCTGATCACTGCTGCACCGATACTTATTACTGGAGCGACGAGAACCCCAATGCCTATTGCATTGTTTGAATTTCTTGATCCATCCTTTAATTTCAAGTCATAAATTTATATCGTTTAGTATACACTTGATCTGCATCCTCAAACGGCTTTGCCTTGCCTCATATGGATAGTGAAATAGCGTGAAATAGCATTTGGCGTATTAATTTAAGGGGAAATAATGTTTGGCCTATTAATATCAGTGGAAGATGTTTCAACTAAAGATAAATGCACGGATCTGCGACCTCCTCGGACACAGATTTCAGTCTTTTCTCTGCACGAATTTTACAACAATGCAGTAATTATGTTTTTGTTCTCAAATTCAAATGTTGTACATATTACATAATATTGTTTGGTTATAATGGTTTCTGGTACAAATTGAAGAAAGTAAAGTGCGTCATATGGACAATGTGTAGTTTCTTTGTAATATTTAAATGCGACTGAGAAGCTTAAGCATTGAATTTGGGACAGTTGTGATACACTCCGATTACTTTATCGCTTGGTCTGTGATTAAAATCTGAGCAGCTTTTGATTAAAAAATATTTGATACATGTTTTTGTGATAATTATATCAAAATTTATTTCAGATATGTTTTTGGTGAAATTATAGTAATTTCGAAAAACTTTTAAAACCAGCAAATATAGTTCATGGTCAAGACAGCATATATCCTGTTACAACATATATAATATTACTATAACACATCAATAATATTATAATTATAATGATGTGGCGTTTTTATATATAAAATATTATATATATAGTTTTACTTTTCACTTTCACTCATTTGAAGTTACTTTTCATGATATCAGGCGGATTTTGCCAAGGATGTTTCAAAAACCTTTTTCCTTTTTCTCTTTTCCAGGTGAAAGATAATTACTGTAGGAAATAAAGTTCCAACGCGGCATTGTAGAGATTGTATTGATCAATACGAATGGTACCGTTGCAATGAGATGAGAATTATATTTAGCAAACGAAAACATGTGGAAGTTTATAAACTTAGCAGTGATATATATCAATCAAGGGGAATAGGTATTATATATTTGAAGGAAGAACAATCTGCTAGTAAAACGACGTTTTTCACAAAATTAATGTGAGGATAATTAAAATTTCTTATAGACTTTTTAAAATACTGTACCTTTTATGTTTGAAGTGGTTTTCACTTTCTATTACTAACCTGGCTTCAGATTTAGTTAAAAAATTTAAAAGATAGTAACAAATACAAATATTAATTTAAAGTTTTTTTTTTTCAAAAGTGGGAAAATTTATTATAATTTAGTTGTTAAACTAGTACTGACGACAACATTTTTAGCTATTTCAAGAAAAACGACCCCACCTAGAATAACCATTGAGGAGTAGGCTTTCACTCCTACCAGATATCTCAAATCAAAGACAAACTAAAGCAAAAATAATTTTAAGTCACACTGCCTTAAACAAATACATAGAACACATACATATGTTTTAACTTTTATATTTCTAATTTAATTGTATCATGTATGTTTGTATATTTATAATTTAATTGTATCATGTATATTTGTATAAACATGTTTAAATGGCTTGTATAATATATGATTACATCAAAAATCATAAATATCTCAGCTCTTTTTCATAGCACGGGATAATGGGCATTCATATCTTCGTCTATAAACTGGGATTTAAAGGGTCTGCGACTAATCTCAAATGATCCAAATTGTTCGAATAGCAATCTAAACCATATTCATTACGATATTAACCAATGATAAATTGGTTGGCATCCTTTTTCAACCACATGACGAAGTGTAGAAAATCACGTTGAAAGTGGAATTAAATTTTCAAAAATGCATACGGAGGACTATGGAGACGCTTGAAGGGATTGAAGGTTAAGTATTGTTTTATTTCTTATGTGATGGAGTCAAGTAATCAGACCTTCAAAGCTGAAATCATTTGTATTGAATTTGGAGTATCGAAGGCTGAAATAATTTGTACCATGTTGTCAAAGATTCAACAATTTGAGCTCAATTTGGACTTAGGTAATTGAACATTCAAGGCTGCAATAATTTGAACTAGATTTTAATGTCTGTCGATACATTGCAGGGGTTGCTTCTATAGGTGTTGATGAAAAAGAAAAAAAGATCACTGTAATTAGGGATGCAGATCCGGTGTGCCTGATGACGAGTCTCAGAAAATTTAGATTTGCGGATCTGGTGAGCATCGGACCTTCCAAAGAACCAAAAGCAAACAACCCTAGTCCTGAAAAGAAGGCCGAAGCTGACAAAAAACAACCAGATAAGAATCCTGAAGCTGACAAAAAGAGGTCGAGAAGAAGCCTGCTGAACAAAAGGCTCCCGAGAAAAAGATTGTTGAAGCTCGCAACAGAACTTTATTCATATCATTCTTCCAAAGAGCTCTGATCACTGCAGCAACTACACTTATTAGTGGAGCAACAAGTACCCCAATGCCTGCTGTGTTGTTTGAATTTCTTGATCCATTCTTTAATTTTAAGTCATGAGTTTCCATATGCTTTAGTATTGACCTGATCTAGTGAAATAGTGTTTGGCATAATAATCTCGGACGGAGATGTATAGAATAAGATTGTGCGGATCTGCAGCTTCCTTGGGCTCTGATCTCAGTCTTCTCTGCGAGAATTTTAGAGCAATGCCATCTTTTAGACAAT